>BMAW01030900.1:0-28650 GCA_019974015.1 Nephila pilipes | reverse complement strand
CTTTTTCTTTGTTCTTTTGCTGCTCCCCAGATGGAGCCACGTTCGGTATTCAGTGAAGCAAGGGTATTTTCCCAATCTTTTATGGAGTGTTCTTTAATTTTTGCTTTTAATAGTTTATTGACTTTGTTGAAGTGTTTTTTGTGTTCAGGGTTTTTCGTGAATTGCCAAGTTTTCCTAGTTTTGTTCCTATAATTGATTAATTCTCGGATGTCTTTGTTAATATGTTGTGTTTGATGTTTAGAATATGGTTTAGATGATGTGTTGTAGGCTTTGAGTATGTTGTCTGTTAGGTCGGCGACATGCATTTCTAAGTTCTCTCCGTTAGTTAAATTTGGGAGGGTGAAATTAGTATTTCTTAGGTAGTTGCTAAAGTTACACCAGTTGGTGTAAACTTTGTTGTTTTTGTCGTGGATCTTGATTTTTAAGTCTACGAAAGTGAGTATTGGATTGTGATCTGATGAGAGCTCGGGGAGGGAGGAGCAGGTGATTGGCCAATGGGCATCCTTCGTTAAGGTAATGTCTATGGTGGTTTGAGCGGATTGGGTAAAGTGAGTTGGGGTGGGTGGGGCTATGATTTTCATGTTGTTAGAATTTGTAAATTTTAATAGTTTAATGCCTCTAGGATGATTTGTGTTACAATTCCATTGTTTGTGCTTTGCATTGAAGTCTCCACTCATAATGTTTGGAGTACCTACATTTAATAATTCTTGGAGATCGTTTGCAATATGGGAAGTTAAGTTTGATTGAGGTGGAATATAGACTGAAGAAATGAAAATAGTTTTTTCCCTCGGAGGTGTGATAGCAACGATCGTTGCTTCAGACACTCGTAATTGAGGGGTTGGAAATCTATAGTGTTTGAGAGAATTTTTGATGAGAATGGCAGTGCCGCCTCGTGTGTGGTTTGATCTGTCCGGGAGTGCCCTGTCATTTCTGTAGATAGTGTAGTTTGCAATTTTAATAGTGTGTTCTGGTCTCAAATGTGTCTCTTGTAGTAGGATTAGATCGGGGGTGTGCTTATCTATGAAATTTCGCAACTCGACAATGCGAGATCTGACACTGTCTGCGTTCCATGAAATAATTTTTAGACCAAGAGGATTGAACATTAAATTTGGGTACATATTGCTTGAAAGAAGATGTTGAGTTTGTCAGTTTTATCGGGAGTGTTTCTCATTTGCTTACATGCTCCCAGGAGTCCTGGAAATAGTTGAAAGAAATTTTCTTTAGAATACGAACGGTTCTTACCCCTGAAAATGTTGAAAGCGTCAGACAAGCCGCAGTACATCTATTTGGAAACATTCTTCTGAACATTTCTGTAATCGTTCGGTAAGGCGTATTTTGCATTTAGCCCTGCAATTCCACCCCTACTAATGGGCCGTTGTGCAACAGTTGAAGTCCAGGGAATTACACCCAGTGACTAAACTTGTGACTTTGAGCTATTTGTGGTTTTCTCTTCACTTTTTTTTTTTTTTTTTTTTTTTTTTTTTTGAGTTGCAAAAAAAATCTGACTCTTTTCCAAGCAAATGAAACACAATCTAAACAAATTAGATGAAGGTAGGAAGTGTAATGAACTGAATTATGAATAGCTGATAGTGCATAATCAGTAGATGTTAGTAAGTTAGAAATCGTAGTGAATTACTATAGTTGGTCTTATGTGATTAAAATTGTTTAAAAGTGACTCCTGGTTAAAGTAAATAATATTAGGAGTCTAAAACTCGTAGTATTCCAGATGTGTCTCACTCGAAACTGGTGAGTTGGTAAGCTTTATTGCTTATTTCTAAACTAGGATTTAGGCGCATTGAAGTTTAATTGAGAGAGAATGTAATCTGTAAAGAAGTTTAAAAAAGGCGTTTTTCCCCTTTTGATGTCTCTAATTGGAATTGTGACTATTGAATGAAACTTTATGATGCCTGTAAAGATAAACAATGAGAGAGAGGTGTTACAAACTCCTCGCGCTCACATGAGATGGGAGCAAACTTCGTCCTCTCAATGGCGTGGTTAATCGACAGAATTGCAGCTTCTGAATATCCGAAAGAATTGCGCCACTGCACATCTCTTGAGTGACGATTGGGTGCAAGCTGTAGGCAAAACTGGCGGCATCGGTGTTTTAAATGATAATACACTCCACGTGAGAAACTTTGCTATCCACTCTTTATTTTGTCAAATGCTATTTCAAAATGATCTCAGGTATATCAATAAATTTCTTTCAAGAAAAAATGAACGATTTTGCGATTTTTTTTTTTTTATGTATGTAAAAAATTGCCGCCCTTTCTACCTCACTCTCTATATTTGCTATCCCACTGCAAACAGCCACACCGTTGGTGAGAATTTCATTTCACCGTGCATCAGCTCAATGTTTCATTTCAAAACATTTTTCCTCCAGAAAATTAAATTCGTAAAAATTTGATTTTGGAATGAATTAACTTTAAAAAGGACAGCCTGATGCTCTAAACACCTCTCGATTTTTTTTGTCAAGCTAATTGTAACCATCGGTGATAATTGTACACCCCTGATTAAAACCCTTGTCTGAAAAATGTATTTTAGAGTAGGGTGATTGGTGAATATCTAATCCTTTCACAGAAAAATATTTGGGACCGGCTTCAGTGTCGATTCCTGAAAAGGAAAAAAAATTCTAGAGCTCGCATCACTCTGAAAGAACCTTTTCACAAAGGCGGACTGGTGAATTTAGATAGTCTTAGGGTGACGAATACAACAAACATCTAAAAATGCCATGATGCTTTTCTTACCGTTTGCTAACGCTGAGTTTGTTGCACTGGCGTTTTTTTTTTTTTTTGTTTTTTTTTTTGGAATACTTGTATAAAAGTGAATGTATAAGCAATTCAAACAAGGATTTCAGGTCGCTTCTACCTATTGTGTCCAATGTTTCAAAATTCCGTACACAGTTCCAAATATCTCCTTAATTTTTATTTTTTAAAATTTTTGTGTTAATTTGTTTGATTATTTAAAAAAAAATGAACATATACCTTTATTGGAGAAAATTTTGGAGCTTTCTCTTTTATAATTTTCCCATCAATCGGTGTCTTTTTTTTTTTTTCCAGTAAATCTTGTATCTAAAATACCATGTGTTTTTCCGTTTTCTCTAAGATAGAATTTTGACTATAAGAAGATGTTTTGGAACTGAGCCTCGATCCAAAAATTTATTGATTGTCTAATGAAATTCTCATTTTTTTTTAATGTTCTTATTGTCGCTTCCCTAAGAACCAAAAACCTTACCAATAAATATGGGACTTTCGTCTCTCTCTCTCTCTCTCTCTTTTTTTTTATTTTAGTTTCTAACGAAATTGCTTGTCTCTTCAGAATATATATATATATATTTGCTTAAGCATTTTATTAACAAGGATGCTGTAAAACCGATGTAAAATAATATTGCTTATAGATCTTTTCTAAAAGGAAAATTTAATACAACATTACCTTTTTTAGCCTTTTGAATATGGGCACTATCGAGAAGAAAATACTATTAAGGACGGGACTTTTTACTGCATTGGCTTACCCCCTTTTCTATCAATAATTGGCAGTTTTAAGTGTCATCTGACAAAATGGCCAGATAGTGTTGGAGGTGGACACCACGACGATTTTGTAAGAAAGGAATCACACACACATGTCTAACGTTAATAAACCGTACGGAAATCAAGAATGAATGCAAAATTTGCGAAAAATAGTGCCCCTGAAAGTAATTTTCTCATTTCCCTTTGATCTATTTTAAGGTTTTCTTCAGGATATTGCACCTGGCACTTTCTGAAAACTAGCCCTTAGACATTTCGTTGTGCATTTAAACATTTAAGAATCCAGGCGAATAGGATTGGAATTGTTGAGCACAAAAGATTTATTGACATTTTTATCTGACGTAGGGGTTTTAATTCTCTAATGTTTGCAATGAAAGGGGGGGGAATGCGAATACATTTTTACGGCAACGAGATAAAGAAAAAAGTGGTAATAAAATTCGGGTACTCCCCATAACCTCAGGAATACAAAGTAAACAAGCCGTGAAGAAGATCAAGTCACTATCACATGAGTGGGCATAAACTGACCGACTTCTGATCCCACAAGTCAAAATTAGAATTTAAAAAAAAAAAATTGAGGGTGGAGGAGGGGATTTATGCTGATGCTGGAACAAAATATTTGTGTAAAAAAGTGTATTTGTTTTTATTGGTGAACCGTGTTATTTCAAAATCAGGTAAAGAAAGACCATGTAAAAAAAGAGATGGGTGTATATTATTCTTTCTTCATATATAGTTTTCTTTCTATAGCCCTTCACAAAGCGTATCCATAATCACCGAATCAAATACGCTCTATTTGGGGAAAAGTTAATGAAAACGGTCATTTTAGGGAGGGTAAAATGAAAATATCTTTGTATGTCCTACAGTGATGGGGTTACTATGGACGTTGATAATACAATAATAACGTTGTCCAAAAAATTATCTTAAAGAAAAATTCAAAAAATAGTGTCATTTTGGGGGGAAGTGAAATGTAATCTGGGGAAAATTCGCAATTTCTATCTGTTAGTATTAAATAAATGGCTCTTTCAAACATTCAGTTCTGAAATGTTGCTTCCAAAGACAGTGTAGCTGCCCCTTCCTCCCTCTGGTCTATACGTGCTGAATGCCTAAATCCCTCAAATCTGACTAATTATTAACAAAATAATGAAATTCTTTGACATAATTATTTCATGAAACGTAAGGAATATTATTAGTGCAAAAATAAAGCTTCTACCGAAAGTATTATCCCCTCCCAGTAGTTGAAGATTTGGAATTCGTGTTATCCAAAATATAAATCTTATCATTTGATCATCATTGATAATCCGTAGCCTAATTATATTCTATTCTATTAAAACTCAACTTAATTAAAAATAGCGTGCAGAAGGAAATTCTTTTTGCCAAAAATTAGGTTCCAAAGATAAAGGTTTCTTATACATGAACAAAATGACTTAAAACTGAAGCTTGCATGACTCAATATGCATCAAATGAGAGTGATGAGGTATTGAATGGTTTCTCTCTATGATGAATAAAAAGTATCTTTTTTTAATATATATAAAAAAAGGAAAATATAGACCTTTAGCGAAACTTTTTTTCCAAATCTTAAATCCCTAAAAATAAGGGGATTGTTATACACGTTAAAATACAGTAATGTCAGAGAGTAGTTTGTGAGCCATTACAATTACCGATAAATAATTTATTTTCTATTAAAGATATTAAGATGTTTACCGAAATTCAGGCTAACATGGATAAAATAAGAATCCATAATCAATTTATCCAAGAAATAAGAATCCTCCAATAATCAATTTACAAAATTCGTAATTAAAGAATCCAAAGAGGACTTCATTAACAATACACAATATTTTCTGAATATTTATGTTATCCGATTTCTAGAAAACGTCCAAGTTATAAAAATAAACATTAGAAAGCCAGTTTTGCCACTTTAAAGTAAGTCATCAATAATTTCTTGCCCTAAAATTAAAAAAAAAAATGTCGATGTGTGACACACACGAAAGACGAATTAATATTTGTTTTCTAAGCACGTGAATCTGGCTTTTCTCGCAATTTTCGGGTCGAATGTTTAAATAGGATTTCTCTGCTTTTTTTTACCCTCAGGGGCTTACTTCTTCAGGTGAGTACGGGCTTCACAATCCCGAGGGACCTGAGTGGTCTTTTTCTTTCCCATGGGGTTTACTGTCTTTGGTAAACACGGGTGACGCACCCCCTCCCCTGGTTCCCTAGCGATCATTCTCTATTTTCGATCCACTTTGTCAAATTCGCATCTTTTTTCCTCTCAGGGGCTCATCTTCGGGTGAGTACGGGGGCCACGTCCCTGAGATAAATGAGTGAAAAACAATATAAAAGAAAGAAAGACAGCAAAATAAATCTCTGTTTGGTTCATGTTTATGTTACAGGTTGCCGATATGGTTTTTTAATTTTCTATTTGGGGCTGATTTTGTGGTTATATTAGGTTTGGTTCCTTTTTGTTCTTTGGTTTTTATATTTGCTTTCATTATTATTTAATTTAGGATTTAAAACAAATAAAAATTTAATTTTTTACTATTGACGTCAGTTCATATTTTTTGACCTGACCCGCATGTTTGCCTTAGGTGGCGACCCGTGCCGGGGGAAAGTGGAGTCTTAGGATTCTGTTACGTTTCCCTTTGGTCCATGCTTCTCCGTAGACAGGTGGCTGGAGGGAGTCCGCTCTTGTCAATCGTCTGGTGATCGCTTCAGATGGGTTCTTTTCGAACCTCAACGACGTTACTATAGGGTTGCAATTTGGAGTGCCTCGGGTGAACCAACGGATCCACACTCCGAAGTTGTGTAATGCTATATTCCAGTGCCACCTCTGGGGTAAGTGCCGTGCCTGGCAATTGCCTGAAGACCGGCGGGCTGCCTATCCTTGTTCTAAGTGGGTGGAGGCGCACTGGAGTGAACTTAAAAAAAGTAATGGATCAAAATACTTCTTTGTGCCCTAATGGAGGCCTCAATTTATCAACCACATCTATCTCCAGTTTCAATTGTTATTGTTATGGCCATTCCAAGACTGTGTGTAAGGGACAATTGACTTGCCCTCGCTGAACAGCAACAAGGTACGAAAGTGCTTTCTGTACCGCTGTCGAAAAGTGTGTCAAATGTCAGGGCAACCACCCTTCATATTCTCTCTTGCCCTAAATGGGCAGAGAAAAAGAAGATAACTACGACCAAGACTCTCCAAAATGTCACATACCCCGAGGCTCGCAGTATAGTTGCTTCCCGTACCCCTGTACAAGGAATCAGTTACGCTACCACCACAGAGATAACAAAAGTTTCCAAATCCACTCAATTTCCTGAACCTCTTCCTACGCACAGCCTACCACATCGACATCGCAAACCAAAAAATAGCAAATGTAAAAAAGAACCCTTCCTCTGCTACGGCTCATCAGGCGAGGCCATTTGCCAAGTCGAAGGAAAACAAGTTAAAATCTATTGCTAAGAATAGCATTTCTCGCAAAAAAACTAGAGTCATTGAGGACTCCATGGGCGTCATGGATAAAGAATCCTCCACTTCCAGTGCACAGATTTAAGGGCCTTTGCTTCCTATAACTGCCGTGGTTTACGACCACGACTAGAGAATCTCAAATTCATAATATCCTCGCACCAACCTGTATGCGTTGCTCTTCAATAGATTTTCTTGAGGAGTGCCATGACAACCCGAGTGCAAGGATATAGTTTTATACGACGGGATGTTGATGTCGCTACATCATCTTCTGGAGGTGTATGCATTTTCACATCCAAGAACTATCCCAATAGTGTCGTTAACACTGACCACATCACTGCAGGCTGTGGCTGTGTAAATCCATACTCACACATCAATCATAGTCTGCTGCTTTTACCTGTCGCCTGACGATAATGTGTCACAGATAGATTTGAACCAATTAGTCAACCAATTATCACCTCCTTTCCTTCTGCTAGGTGATTTTAAGGGACACAGCCCTCAGAATGATATATTGGTACTAATTATCGTGGTCCTCAGATAGAGCAATTGATCTCGAATCACAGTCTCTGTCTACTGAATACGGACGAGAAAACGTATTTCCATGCTCCCACTGGGACATTTTATTCTCTTGATCTACCTATTTGCTCGCCGACACTGCTCCGTCTTTGAATTTAGAAAGTTGATAATGATTTTCATAATAGTGATAATTTCCCTCTCTTAGGTTCTTGGTAATGGGATTCAGTAACGTCCTCCCCCTTACCGCTTCAATCGTGTAGATTGGGGTGTATTCACACGATTAGCTGCAATAAAGGCACAGTGGCTCAAAATCGGGATATTAATGATTCTATCCGAATTGTCATTGCCTTTATCGTAGACGCTTCTGATGCAGCGATTCGCAAGAATTCTAATTTACAACCGAAAATGAGTAAACCCCATATTGGAATAAGGATTGTCATGGGATCGAACTTCTTTACTCCGAGTGTATCAGTCGGTGATTCAGTCTCGGATCGGTTACGAATGTAGCGTTTACTGTTCAGCTTGCAAAACTACCTTTCGAAAACTTGACCCTGTCCACCACAATGATCTGAGAATCTGCTGTGGTGCGTTTCGAACATCACCTGTGCTGAGTGTGTATGTGCACTGTAACCTTTGACTTTGCGACGTAGGAAACTGTATCTCAATTATTATTTTAGAATGTCATCTCAACCATCTCACCCCCTACAGAATATGCATATCAGTTCGTCTTTACGGAGACTATATGATGCTCGACCTTCTTGCATTCGTCCTTTCTCCGAAAGGGTGAAAGATATTATCAGCAAACTCAGTCTACATAGCTTATGTGTCTAACAGTGGGGGTTTCAAAAATTTCTTCTTTGGAATATGCCGTGGTTTATTTATCATAACGCGTTTGCCTCATACATCAAATGCACCACATGTCCAATTGTTTTCCAAAGCTTATTTTCTTTTCATCGAAGTCAGTACGTGGATTTCATTCCGATTTACACGACTCATCCAAAGGAACTGGATACGTCGGCAGTGGTGTCGTTTCAAATAACATCAGGCACAGTTACCGGCTCGATGGTTCCTGCAGTATCTATACTGCTAAACCTGTTGCCATTTACTGTGCCCTCAGGTTAGTCGAGAAATTCAGTTCTCGTAAGTTCATAATTTATTCTGATAGCATAAGCGTCCTGGAAACATTGGTACATCTGGACGATCGTAGTCATCCTGTTGTGGTTGACATTGCAGACATTATTTGTAGTCTGTATAGTAAAGGTTATGTTATTTAATTTTGTTGGGTACCTAGTTATGTAGGTATTTTAGGCAATTAACAATCAGGCTCGGCTGCATGATCAGCATCGAATCCTCTGCACATAAACCGTCCCGCAGGATGACATAAGAGGTCTTATTTTAAAGTTTATTCATCAGACATGGCAGGAATCACGGAATCTTCAATGCAATAACAAGCTACACTCGGTGAAGTCTATAATTGGAGAATGGCATGTTCTTTCAATGCGAAGAGAGGATGTCAAATTGACTCACCTTCGCATTGGATCTACTCGATTTACTCATAAGCATCTTTTGTTTGGGGAGGGTGCTCTCGAGTGTCCTTCCTGCCATGTTCCTTACACTGTACATCACATTTTAATCGACTATCCAGTCTTTGATCATCATCGCCGCGTTTTCTTTCATTCATCAGTTTTAAACTTGTCTGACTTCGTGGGTGAACCCTGAAAATTATTTGCTTTTTTAAATAAAACTGGTCTTTTACACCATATTTGAAATTCTTACCTTTCACCTTTTTATCACTTTGTGTTTGCATCATATTATTTAAATAACATACTCTTAATAGATTTTAACAAATGTTTGTGGCCCTTGCGCCATAAAACTCCACTGTCACTCACTCTTTGCTTATTCTGAGTTTTCATTTATTTTTCGGAAGTGAATTTGTGTGAGGATGTGTGACTCAATGTTTCACTTTTAAATGAGAAGTTTCTCTGGAATACACTTTTTTTTTTACTTTTATCATCCGGTATTTGATACTTCTGAATTGTGTGTCCTTACTTCACATTCAAATTCGTCAGTAATCTCTTTTCTGTTACTAAAAATGAGTTACTTATGATTTGAATGTTTGTCATTGAGCTCAGAAGTACAAATTAATTGCTGCCAAATTCTCTGTTGTGTGGTATCTCGTTAAAAGAATTACATTTAAGAGAAAGTAATATTATTGCCTTCGGAAAGAACTGGTTTTTGATTCATTAATTCTTCCGTGAAAGTTCTTATTATGGAAATATCAGATATTATAGTTTTACAGACGAACTATCACTTTGCATCGATTTAGAAGTATGTCGCATTCGTTTGTTTAATACTCAAAGATGCATTTAATGATTATGATGGAGAAAATATAAAGTACAATTGAAATGTTTGGTTTAAAAAGACTGCAACTGAAATTCTGGCAGTGGTGTGGAGTTATAGAGTAGAATACCCTTGTGTGTGCGCGCGCGCGCCTTTCATCGACGTGTTTTTACAAAAATGATCCAATCTTCTTTTTTTATTTTATTTATTTATTATTATTTTAGTTTCCTTTTGTCTCATTGATTTTGCTTTCAATTATTCAACAAACGATTAACAATTTGGATAAACTTTTTAGAAATCTTAAAATAATATTTACTCTTATTTTTCTTCATTATTTATTTCCGGCTACTATTAAAAAGAATTACATCTATGACCTGCTATGAAAAGAACCAACATTGAAAAGTTAACCTAGTTAATGATTAACCTTGGTTTGCTAACATCCACAATTATTTCTAAAGTGTTATCGAAATCCCGTTCTTATAGTTTTGTATCCGTTTCCAATCGAGTGATGTATTTGAAAGGGGCCATGGTAGCCTAGTGGTCATGGTTGCTAACTTGCAGCCGGTATTGTGTTCGTTGAGTTGTGGGTTGGAGTCCTGATGGCACTAAAGACCGGTCGTGCAGCGGGGCTGATACACGTTAAATCTGGTGGAGATCCCAAGTCCTTCCAATAGCACGATGTGGAAGTTTGGAGAGGGAAGTACCAGCTCAGGTTTCGTCCTCGTCGCTTGACGAAGGCTCAAAATTACGAGATCCGTTTCTTGTTAATGAGACGTTAATAAACGATCACATATATGTTTGAAAAAAAATATAATTTCTCTGTCTTCAGATGAGATGTATTTATTATTGTTCAACAATGAGTGAGCTTCCTACCTTTATTCTTTTCACTTAAACGTTTTTCAATGCATTTAACTTAACTCTTAGGAAGTCATTTATACTCAGATGCATCTAGATTAAGATTTGAGAAAATTCTATATAGTGTTGAAATTTTTATAAATTCTCTTTAATTTCAGGTTTTATGTGTTGAAGTTGATCTTCCACTTCCGCCAGAAGTTGCTGTGTCGAGAGATGGGGAACTACGCCTGGACTATCATCCTCCCGTTGGTCTTCCACCTCCTAATATTACATTCCATCCGCTAGACGTGAAAGATGGCATTCTAGTAGACGATGTTATACCGGGAACGGAGTACGCATTTCAACTTTATTACTCTAACCGGTCTATGATGGAAGTTTTAACATGGACGACTGTTATTGCCACAGGTAACTTGACCATAAGTGAATCTTCCTATTATTATTCATTTTTTTCTCACTTTTATTAAATCAATAAATTTTATCTAAGTCTTGGAACTCTACCGAATCAGTTTGATTTATGCTGTTGTTTTTACCCAAACTCATTTGCACTGCTAAGAAAAAAATATTTTAAAGCGTATTCAATTAAAGAAGCTGTTGAAACTCTTAATACAATTCTTGCATGTACATTAATATTTATAGAATTGTAAAAAATGGTATGCGAGTCATGTTCTAGAGTTTCATAGTCAGCAATGTTGAATCCTAATTTCGCTTGTCTGGGGAAAAATAAGATTTACTCATCTTTCAATGGAACTGGTTTTCAGTGCCCTATTTTTCGAGTGATGCGGATGTTAGAAGGTCCCAATCGATCATGGTTAAGTAACAGAGCTGTCCATGTCATTTCGTTATCATCCTCGTCCCTTGATTGGGATTAAAAGTTATTGCGCTAATAACCTTCTTGCAAATTTTATTGGGACGTTAAATCAAAACAAACCAATCGAAATTACGAAGTCTTTCGCCAAATATCCCTTGTTCCGTACTCGCGAAATAAAAAAGATTCACTGTCAGAAAATGATGCAAGCTCAATTTAAACATATTTGATGAATTTATTACTTAAACGGAATCATCGGTACAATTAAGTTGATTAACGGCGAACTGATGACATTCGCCATTTATATGTACTGTGACACAAAAATATCGACGTACCATGAAAGAATTGTCCAATTGTGAAAAAAATGAGGAGGTGGGAGGAACATGCATAAAAAAGAAGCTATTATCCTAAAGCTATTATCCGTCCAAAACACTTTGCCTATGCAGCGAGGGGGACAACTCGGAACAGAGCCGACTGGAAATAGAGGGAGAATCGAGACGAAATTACTTCGAAAAGGAATGAAAGTAAGGGGGGAATTATAATAGAGGGTTGACTCGAAATATGTGCGAAATGAACCGAACTACGTACGAACGACTTGAACGTAAACGATTCCTAATTGGAACTACTCGTATCTACGGTTTTGCTTTCAACTATTGAAGTCCGTTTTGTAATCGATTTCTGTATGTAATTGGAATCAAAACTGAATTCCCCCCCTTTTAATTGTATTTTAATATTTATTCTAATTAATATTGTATTTTTAATTTATTAATAAATTCTAAAATTCTCGCATTTTTATTTGGTATTAATAAGAGCATTTACACAATGTGCATAATATGTATAAATTTCAAAACAAAAATTCTAAATATAAATAATTTAAAAGTTCATTTTTTCATTAAAGCAAAACGCTATCATAAACAATATCTAAATCTTCTACAAATTGAGAAATCAAATCGAAAGCAATTTAGAAAAAAAAAAAAAAACTTGAATAATTTACTAATAAACCAAGAAATGCTCAACGTAAATGGATATATCAAGTTTTTGATACATAATTACACAATTAACAAATTTTTAAAATAGGATGATTTTAAAATTTAGAAATAATACACAGCAGGGAAAAAAATTCGCATGCATTGCAAACAAAAATTATGAGGAAAAACTTAAAATTGTCAGAATAGTGCAATTCTTACTTTTTTTTTTTTTTTTTTTTTTTTTTTTTGTATTCATAACAGGATCTAAAAGCTCATTTTAAATTAAGTGAATACAAAAAAATCTTCAAGAGACCTTCAAGAAAGCTATTGAAAAATCGCACGATTTGCATTCAGAAGGGTTGTCGACGCGTATGCAATAACTTAGGACGGTTGGATTTATCTGAATACTTTTGTTAGGCGGATTTTGAATAAAAAAAAATGTTCAACTCTTTTCAGCATAACAGATACAGCTTCTTCCTTAGTCTGTCTAATCACCGAATATGTTGCCCGTAGAGCTCATTTGGGGTTTCATTCGCTGGCGTCTCGTAATTGATACAGATGAATTTTGGGTTGGAATAGAAACAATCTCCCTGGAATGCTCTTCCTCGAGTTCGGTTCAGGGCCCCTTCGTATAGAAGAACATATTATGGAGCGTAGTGGCCTCTCCAAAGGCTGGTTTTTGGCATGTAATGTTTGTTATTTGTCAATTTAATTGCGCATTTGTATCAATCCTTTATGAAATAAATTTCATTCAATGAGTCCTTCACGGTGTAACTTTTTTACAAGCACGTGAATGTGTATATATTGTAACGTCGTGACCCCAGAAATTGTGGAATGAATCGGTAGCGTGAGATGATCACCCAGTTTAAGTAAAAGTGTTTCATTATTGTACAATTGTATGAGTTATATTCTAGTTAGAAGGCGTTTTCGCCTTGTTTCTCTTAGCACAAAGTCAAAAACAATAATAGCTTTATAAAAAAAATTCTACAAATTGGAATCTATCCATATTGATTTTAGTCCAAAAATCGCAAGAGCAGGAAATTCTTAAATCGTATTTCTCTCTCGCTCCCTTCTTGCGGATCACCTCTTTCGCTCTTCCTCACGATCCCTTTTCCTCTCTTTTTTTTTTCTTGTCCCTTTTAAATCCTCGAGTAGGGCTGTCTCACGCCTCCCCCTTTTCGATTAATTTTCATTTTTGATTGGACAATCCAATCATAGATCCACAAAGCTCCCGGAAAAGAAGGAATCACCAACAAAATGATCAAAAATTTACCTCAACTCTGCATATTCCAATTAAGAAACATTATCCATAACATGCTAGAACTCGGTGTTATTTCCCAAACACCTGGGAAACCGCCGTAGTCATCCCGATCCTGAAGCCAGGAAAAGATCCCACCCTACCAAGCAACTACAGACCGATATCCCTACTTCCAATATTAAGCAAAATAGCAGAAAAGATCATACACAATAGACTCTCCAACTTCCTCCAAGAAAAAGATGTAATTATCCACCAACAACATGGTTTCATACCAAAACTATCCACCAGCCACCAACCACTCAGAGTCATAGAATTTATAAAAACAGGATTCTTAAAAAGGAAAAAAACTGGAGCGGTTTCCCTGGACATCCGGATAGCTTTTGACCGAGTCTGGCATATTGGATTAATATATAAAATGATACAGTACAACACCCCACCATATCTAGTAAAAATAACCAGTTCCTACCTTCAAAATAGAAAATTCCAAGTCACAGTAAATGAAAAACTATCAAATCCAAGATCAATAGAAGCCGGAGTCCCGCAAGGAGGAATCCTCTCAACAAGTTTGTTTAATTACTACGTGAACGACATCCCTACACACCCAGAAACAAAACTATGCATGTATGCAGATGACACTGCGATATTAGCACAACATAAAAAATCACCTAACATAGGCCAAGCACTAAACGAACACTTACAGATACTAGAAGCATGGTACTCTACCTGGAAAATCGCCCTGAATGTTTCCAAAACAGAGGCCGTCTTCTTCTCACGAGGATTCATAAGAAATGAACCAGACATCTTTCTGGAAAACAAAAATATACCCTGGTCTCTAGACACCAAATATCTTGGTGTAACGTTGGATAAAAAACTCACTTTCAAACAACATGTAATACGAATTAAAAAGCAGTACAGATCTGCAGTTAATAAAATTTTCCCCCTTATCTCGCGTAAATCTGCTTTAAGCAGACGTAATAAAATGCTTATCTACACCCTGATTCTAAGACCTATTCTGACCTATGCTAGCCCGGTCTGGTCACACTGTGCTAACACTACTTTTGACATATTAGAAAAATCGCAAAACTCCACAATTAGAACAATAGTTAAAGCCCAATGGTACATGAGAAATACAGATATTAGATTTTCACTTAAACTCCCCACACTAAAAAATTTTATTAAAAAACTTTCTGCAAACTTCTTCCAAAAAATCGATACTTCAAATAATAAAACCATACAAGAAATAGAAAAATACACCCCAATAAGAAATAACCCTCAACTTCATAGACCCAGAGAAATCCTAATCCTATAATTTAAAATTATACAATAATTTAAACTTTCTAAAATCCAATACTAAATCACCCAATTCCCGCGATCTTAAAAAACATAACTAGCATCCTTGGCATCCGCCTTCCACCCCTACCCACACACACTTATATACTCAAACAGCTCCCCGCACCACCGACCAATCACAACCCACGCTCTTACTGCGACCAGACCGAGCAAGCAAGCAGAAATTCAATAGACTTCTGCTACAATTTTACAATTAATTCTCCATTCTGCAATTAAATTTGATCATCCATTATATTTTTACTTTGTGATAACTTTACTTTCTGCAATAACTTTTTAAACTTTTTAAATTCCCTATAATACTCTTTTTCATCAAACTATTGCAATTTTATAAAAATAACTTCCATAATAATTCATTAACTTCTGGGCAAGTGAAAAACCAAGGTTCAGTTCACCAATCATTTTTAAGCCATTTCACAGGGGATAGAAGCCCGTGAGGGTTAAGTTCCCCGAAATAATAGTTGTCGCTACTCCAATCATAGACAACCTCTGTTTCTGTCCCCCAACACCATTCGCTCTTATCGGCCAATATCATGTTTAATGCACGTGCATGCAGTTGTCGGACGTCAAACGGCTAGGCCCTAAATCCCCATATATATCTATGTCAAGGGTCACAAAACCTTACAAAAAGGAATCAACAGTACAAGCCTGAGTAGCCGAGTCAGGTGTTCATGACCAAAGCCGATACCCCCAGATTTGGCTCATTTATTGCTTTGGAGTAGTAAATTTTTTTATTACATCTTTGAATGGGAAGTTGGGAAACAAAAACGGAAATTCAATGCAAAAGTCTCTGGCGGGGTTATCTATAGCCTACGTTGCAATATATAAAATCCCAAACTCAAAAAAAATAAAAAATAAAATATGGCCGCTAAGATTACTTAAAACGTGCCAGCCTTCGTTTTACTCACTCAAGTGAGATGTTAGAAATATCAAACTGTGCAACAGATTTATATTTTTAAAACTCATCAAGCTATACGTTTTCTATGAGTGACGTCAGTAAATGTTGTATTTCTAGTTTCAACTAACATTTGTATTGTTTTTGCTTAGAACCAGATCCTCCCAGTAACTTATCAGTCGATGTTCTGACTGGAAAAATCGTCGAGCTCGTATGGGATCCCCCAATTACAGGTGGATATTCTGGGTACAAACTAGCGATTTTGTCCTCTGAAGATGATTTGAGTCCTAGGTCATTTGACTTAGCCGAGGATTCTTTATCTTTTACCCTCCAAGATCTAACTCCTGGAGCTTCATATGAAGTCCAATTATCAACCGTATATCAGGAAAAAGAATCTTCAGTCTTCATATCTTCAAACTTCACTACAAGTGAGTTGTCATGAACATACTCTGTACTTAATTACTGTGCATTGTTTTTAACTTAAATATAGAAAGCAAAATAATTATAATTTAGATGTAACCTTTGTAAAAAAAATCGATCATTATAATATTGATAGTAGTTAATAAAGAAAATGCTTTAAAAATTTGCTAATTTCATTATTATAAAATATTCTCTTCTAGAGCCTAACACTCCTGGACGTTTCATCGTATGGTTTCGAAATGAAACCACTCTTCTTGTGTTATGGCAGCCTCCCTATCCTTCTGGGATTTTTGACCAGTATCGAGTCAGCATATCACCCGAAGATGCCGTTCAATCAGTGTTATTTGTAGAGAAGGAAGGAGAACCTCCTGGTCCAGCTCAAGCAGCTTTCTACGGTCTTGTTCCTGGAAGGGCTTATAATATATCAGTTCAAACCGTAAGCCATAATCAAATTAGTGAACCCACAGAGGCTCAATATAGAACAGGTGCTTTTATTATTCACAAATTATATAGTTTTGTAATTAATATATGTTAGAATATTACCATTAGAGGGCATAAATATGTTGTCAAAATGAAATGTGAAAATTTTAGATTTGTAATCTCTTGCAAATCTATATATAATGCGTATTTAAAAGTAAAATGAATGCGTGAGGAAAAGATGCAGTTTTGAATTATTTTTGTAGTGTATAATATATACAAAAATGTATTAATTGGGAGAGATTATAGTTCTTTTATTTGACTTTTTATTTTTATATAAAATCTCAATTGAATATCCATAAACTTATAAACATTTCTATTAACTTTACTAATCATATTGATACTTGAAATGCGAGTTCGATAGTAATTTTAAGTTTGTTCGTCAATGCAAAAATTTCATTTAAGTGATTAGCGCATATCTTTGGTGCACAAGCTCGTATTATTTGGTATAGTGGAATTAGGATTCGCCTCTTTGCACTTATATTTAGTTGTAGTTAAGTAAATTAAATGTTATAACATTAATTCTTTCATATAATTTACATTATCTATTTTAATCTGAAAAATTGTTCAAGCAAATGTTTTTATCTCTTTAAATATCTTAAAACTGAAAAAATTCTTATAAAATGAATTCATTTCATTATTAGAAGAAAGCTGTGTTCTTTTTTTCAGTTCCTTTGCCACCAACAAATGTTACATATAGTAAAAGTACTTTAGCACCTTATTCCTTTGATGCAACATGGAGCCTGCCGAAGACCTTATCAGAATTTGATCGTTATCAAGTGGCACTTGGAATCCGTAATAGTGTGAGGCAAACTATTGGCAGGTCTGAAAAACGAATAGCCCGTTTTGATGAGGGTTTGGAACCTGGAAAAACATATGAAGTAATTGTCAAAACGGTTAGTGGGAATGTTGCCAGTTGGCCAGCTGCTGTTAATATTACAACTAGTAAGTATTTTGGAGACTGAAATCAACTGAAATAGTTATTGTTGTTATCCATGCTAATATTATTTTAATTTCAGGACCTCTTCCTGTGATAAATTTGAATTCTACTGCAATAGATGCTGGTGAAATTCTGATTCAGTGGAAACCGCATAACAGTAGCGTTCAAGATTCATATTTGGTAATTTTATTTTTATTTAGATATGATTTCACGAGATCATTTCCTATGTTAGTAAATTTATGCCTGCTTTATCAAATAAGATTATTTATAGCGTTTTCTGTACAATACACTTTCCAACTTATCTTTACAATTTTTCAAATAAATATTTAAGTCATTAAAATTTAAAATAAAATGGGCGAAATGCGATGATGTTTAATATTAAGAGAGTTTGCATACATTGTCTGGAATTATAGACATCGAAAAAAAGGTAAAACGAATGCTTCCAAACACTGAAACAAATTTTTATTATCTAGGTAGGCGTGCAGTTGCTTTAAGAGAAAAATATTTTGCAAGCACTCATTCCGTCCTTTGTTCGAATGGAAACTTCGACGACAATCGTTACTTTTTTGCAACATTAGGTGAAATCCAAAAGCAAACAATTAAAATAAGTAAACATCAACGTTTAGATAATGGAAGGAGATAGAAAACCGTCGGGTGTGATCAGGTAAGACTGTCTCTAGTGCAAATTTCTATAGACATTAATATTACGCCTAGCTTTGTGTGCAACTTATTGAGACATTTTAATGGACCGGATGCGTAGAATGAAAGCCAGGGCAAGATCTACGAACAGCTCAATGACAAATATACTCTAGTGTACAAATTAATTGGGACAAATGCTTTTTTTAAACAAAATTTTAATTTGATTGCCAGAGGGCCCCAACAGGTCCTTCAAAGTAGATTTACCTGCCTTAATTTCATCTGGATGTCTACTTTCGACTACTTAGAACTGATTTATGTAAGAAATTAGGATTAATGCACCATTTTTAAGCTTGATTCCGTGACGTTAGATTGATTGATTGGTTTTAATAACGTCGCACTAGAAGCAACACGAGAAGTATTGGGGACAGACCTCGTAATTTTGAATGTTTCTGTGTGAAGAATAAGTTACTTTTGCATACTTTTTTAATAAGTTTTGCATTCGTTCATTTTAGTGCACTAATAATGGATATAAAGAGTAATGATTATCGTACTTAACACTAATATCTATGACTGTAAGAAATATTGCTTCCACATTTGTTGATGGAAAATCGAGTTTTTCTCGAATTCTAAGGAGATAAATGAAATTGCGTTATTTGCGGGAACTTTTCAGCATGACTAGGCAACATTTCACAGTTCGAAATCTGTCCGAAGGTTCATGTTGGAAAATAAAATTATGGTCCTAAATTAGCCCGGAAATTTACCAAACGTAAATCAGATGGAAAACTTGCGGCACATTCTCAAGGAACATCTTTGCTAAATGGATTTTATGACAAAGAAAGGTGCATGGTTCAGAACTGTATAAAAGTGTGGTTCTATGACAAAGAAGTCAAAAATATACACACCAGATTCTCTGGTAAATGCCTAAGTACATTCTAGACGTCATTTCTGCTATAGAGGGACATGTTTCCTATTAAATTTATTATCACTATGTGTGAAGGAATGTATATAAATTATAGAAAAAAAATTCGCTTTGTCTCAATTATATTGCACACTATAGTAGATAGATATCTGTCATTTACAGCGAAGCGATACAAAAGGGGAACAGCTTTTCGGCTATCTCGTGAACATTGTGATGTCACAGTATCCTAAGCTTCAAAGATTACGGTTTCCAGAAGGCTACATGAAATAGGTCTGTTGAATGTCTGTTGATATGAAAAGAATGAAAATATGCTTATGTTCTGCTCATTTTAGCGTATTGAAGAGCCAAATTAGTATGGTACAGAGAACATCCCCATTGGAAGGGATCGATGGAAGACCATTAAATTCATTGATGAGTCCTAATGCGGCTTAACCACTGATTCTCGACGTACCTTCATCTGGAGGGAAATACTGATCTGCTTCATGTCCTCCAACATCCCAGAATGAAATCAGTAGGGCACAGAATTTTGGTATATGCAGGTATCGTTTTCGATTGGAGCATAGACCTCCATGTCCTTGATGGAGACTTGTCTTTTCAGGAGTGCAATTGACCATGATATCAATTGAAGGATGACAATGTTCGTCCACATAGGACCGACGAATTTCAGGAAAGTTTGTATATTCAACAGAATGATTTGGTCACATTTAGATTTCCAGACCTTAACCCTATAGAGCACTGCTCTGATGACGTGCGATCATGCGTGTGTACAATAACTGCAATATGATTTTTTTTTCTATGTTATAGTAACCTATGTACTAAGCTTATTTTATTAAAACCTGTCCAGCACATTGAAAGATAATCAACCAAAATCGACAATTTTCTTCATTTTTAACTCTAGTGTATTTTAAAACACAATATTAGTTGAATTTTTCTGACGGATGAGTGGAATTTTTTACACACAACCTTAATATCTTGTTATAATTTTGCTTATTTCTTATATGAAGGTTAGCAGTCATGAATTAGAAATTTATAATGGAGATGGAATTCCCCAAATTGTTCATGAGACTCAGTATAGACTTGGGGACTTACTGCCTGGAAGAAATTATTCCGTCAGTGTTGTAGCTCTTAGTCAAGAAATACCAAGTGATGCAGCTATTGTTTATCAAGCAACCAGTAAGTATTTATAAGGCACTAGTTGTGTAAATTTTAAAATCGTGTTCTTAATTCTTTTAATGCTTATAACTGCTTATAGTGATTATATTTTAGCTGTGATGAATGATTAAGTTATTTATCATAAGTTATTATCATGTTACATATATATACATATACTTAATATATTTTTCCTTTTCAGTTTTAAAACTTAATTGTATTTTCAATTTTTTTCCAGGGCCTTCTTCTCCTGTAATCGAAATACTTGAACCAGTAGATCATGGGTGGAATATATCTTGGAAATCAGACGTAACAAGCAGACAGGACTCATATACGGTTGTATGGATACGAAATGACACTGGAGAAGTTCTAACTAACACTACAAAAGATAACTGGCTATTGATTAACAATTTGTATTCTGGTGCTAGTTATGAAATTAAAGTTTATGCTATAAGTTACGGCTTGGAAAGTGAGCCACATTCCTACTATCAAACTGTTGGTAAGCATTCCTTCTATGCAACAAAATCATCTTATATTCTTTTTAAATAAAACAGAATTTTCTTTATTTGTGGTCATTATAACCCTTTGCACCGATTGTTTGTTGTCGCCGATAAGGCGACGTTTAAAATATTATATTTAAATCCTCTATCGATGCTACGGTGATACACCTGTCTTACTTACTTGAGCACTTTTGTATAAACTGAAGCGTGTGTTTATCGCTTCAACATCTTCTAACAGACAGAAAAAAACTGTGTAACTAATTAGTAACCCGGGAATGTATGTGGGTGATTGTTTCCAAAATTATCGCACTACGACTAAGAGCAAAACATACAGTTTTGTCAAAGATTTGTAAACTTGAACTTGTTTTATATAACGTAACTAAGAAATAAATATTTTGTTTAGTTGCAACAACTATATTTTTTTATATTATGTATGTATACTTGTAACTAATATTCTGCTGGAGTCATATTGATCATATTATATGAGTCACTAGGCTAGGATGTAAGATTTGTAACTTTGAATGTTACAGAATTTAGTTTACGTTGTTTCTTAAAATAAATTTCATTCTATTCCTATAATAATTTTTAATTTTAAAACTGTTAATGAATGTTTGCAAACATTTGATGAAACTCTAAAATAAATTTTAAGCTTCAGTTTAGTGTATGGTAACCAACCAATAATGTAACTGTTCCCAATGTAATTACCCCTTCACACACACACTCCCACTTAAACATACACACAAAAATGGAGAAAATATAAATACTCACACATTTTAAGATTATGTTCTTAACTTAAGGAGCTTTAAAAACATTTTAGTTCTTAATATTAATTCAATTGATAATAGCTTTCGATTACAAACTTTAAATAATGCATGCGTTTTCGTAAACATAGTATGTGATTCGGAATTTTTAGCTGGAAAACTTTTGTATACTTTCCAAAAAAGGTTTCAGTTCATTGAACTTAATAAAATTTCTTCCGGTTATATATTTCATTATGGTAATAATCTTTTGTATTGATAGTTTCAGCTTTCAAGCATATAAATTAAATGTAATTTCTTGAAATGTTATTGAAATCTCTTATTGTGTTAAATAGAGAGGGGCTTTATTTACTTACAATTTTTTATGGATTTATTTAAAGGAAATAAACGTAGACAAAGTATAATAATAATAATTATTATTATTATTTTGAGTTTTAATAAGTAATATATATTGTACACTGGTTCTTATAAATATATATATATATATATATATATATATATATATATATAACTTTTGTCAATTTTTTTTTATAAAATTGAAATATAGTCATAAAATGATTTTTTAACAAATTCGCAGTTATAAGAACAGTTCAGTTTGTCATCGTTTTTTGCAGTTATTCTTTGAGTTAATATTTTATGTAGATTCTTCTTTGATTGTGAGACAATGGACCATTCTGAGACACAATTTTTTTTTTTCAAAAAAAGTTATGGACCATCTCATGCTACATCGATGTTATTCTCAAGCTCTTCAAATGAATAATAATGCTTTCCATTTGCATACACTTTTTTTAACAAAATAAGACCAAACATTTTCTAAAATGTTTAGGTATGAGGCATCAAAAATTTCTTTCTTCAAACCATTTTTGCTGCTCTAAAAGTGTGTCCAGAAGCTCCAAATAGATGAAATATGAAATTACTAAGAATTCCAACTTTAAGCTTTGTTGTTATTTCTCAATGCTCATATTAGTAGGCACAACTACTCAATCCGTTTTGCCATTAGCTGAAACTGCTGCTCAGAGCATCACGACGCCTGCTCCTTCTGATGTCTCTCTTTCCTGAATAACAAAACCCTTTGATTCGTCAAGATTAAAAGGTTTTTAATCGAAATATATACGATTTTTCCAGTTCACGTAGTATACTTTAACCCATTTCTTGGTATTTTTTTGTATATAAGTTAATGCTGGTTTTATACTCATCTTTACATATTTTGTTAAATCACAGTTATTTTAAACACGTTTGATTGTTGATCTCGAAACTTTTCCATTAAAATTGCAGGCTATTTCGAAAGCAGACATTTATCCTAAATCAGAAAGATGAATAAGGCTTGTTTGTGAGATTTTAATAATCTCATCGGATCTCTTCTCTATAACCTTGAATTCTACATTTAATCTCATTTTCTACAGCAGTTTCATCAGCTATACAATTTCACTTCCACATAAAAGCTTCGTTTTTCTCAATTCTCATCGTTAGTATTTGAATCTGTAATTGTTCACTATAAGTGAAATAAAATAACAAAATTCTGATTGTCTTTATAATTATGAACACAAAAATTTAGAAAAAAAAAAAAAATTTAAATTTTTTTCCTCAGTTTTGTTTTTATATTTCATAAAAGTAACATTTTTTTAGAATAAAGATACATTACGAGAGGTATCGTAAAATTTTGATTATTACTTAAGCTAATTGAAATAGAAAAACTTAATTTTTGTTTATTTAATACTTCTCTGAATAGTCAATATCCAAAATTATACATCTCTCCCAGAGTTCCTTGACCTCCGGAGGGCTGTCATTTCAGAACTAAGTAGATTTAACTCCTCATACTGCGGTATACTTCAATCTACGGCTTCCTTAAGTCAAACAAATCAGCATTAATTGTTGTAGTTTACAATTCTATACTTAGAGATTCTCATTCTGTGCAACAGATACTCATAATGAACATATTGATCAATTAATATGATAAATAAATTTTATCCGGATATCTTGGTTATTTCTTTCAAGAGATGATTTGGGAAATTCATTTGAAGAAGGCCCTTGTGTAGTTGGTTTGATTTTTAAATTAAAATTAATAACCTAAGCATATTGTCAATGAAATCATGAATATATTATTATTAAAAAAAACAACTGTTAGAGTTAATGAATCTTAAGTTATAAGAGTTTTTTTTTTAATAAAAAAAAAAACAATTTAATTTTTAAAAGATTTGAGGAAAAAAGTACTCAAAACCAAGACCTGCCGTCTGGCAAGCAAGTGCTCTACCGACTGAGCTGAGCCATAGTTGCATGAACTTGAAAATTAACTAAGACTCGGAAACTTGTTTTTCTCGGAAAGGGCTGGTTAGTGCGCTTTGCATTTTTCATAAATGACACTCTTTATGTGTGTCCTACAAACCTACCAAGTCCCCTCCCCAACTGAATTCCCAAGTCGTATGTGCCCTTGTTAATATGATAATTAAAAATTTACAATACCTCCTCGTAAGTGCGTTTTGCATACTCTTGTTCACAAGTATTTTCAAATCAATTTTTCAAAAACCGGGACTGTCTATAAAGTGTATATCTATATTTTGATAAATTATATAAAGTCATTAGTTTTTTTTTCCATTTGGACGGTTTCTTTTTTTTTTTTTTGTATTTTAATGCAGAACATGTAGTTTAAAGCACTGTTTGATAAACAACAGACTAAATATTCTATCTGTAATGTTTAAAAATAAAAGCTTATGATTACTCATTCTGTTGTTTTTGAATTTTGAAATGTTGTCTTTATTAATTTACAAATGTCATTTAGAGTTTCTATTATATTTATGAAATACGGATGTACAACTCATTGCTATAAAAATCTGCGCACCAAGAAGTAAGTGTGGGATTGTTACAAAACTTGGCACAAAGGTACGTGTCAGGCAGATATGTAAATGATTAGAAATGCAGCGTGATTGCGCATATCGTAATGCCACCAGAGGACGTTGAACTTCGTTCTCCTTGGATTGCAAAACAAGTCAGCAAACTCATTTGCTTGCATTTAATCTGTTGCAGAGGGACGCTTTTTAACTAGAGATGCCATTACACCGCTATCGGAGACAATATGAGCAGCTGTCAAAATTCTAGAGGGAAAGAATCATAAGGATAAAGTGGCGGGTGGTCAGCTCGGCGATTAGCTAGCCACCTAGGCCATAATAACTTTACTGTGAAGAGGTGTTGGGACAGTGGACAAGAGAGATATCATTAACACGGCGACCAGGCTCAGGACGCCCTCTACAGATCAATAGTCGAGAAGACCGTCACATACGGCACGCACGCATAGCGCCAATTGTCTCGTTGTCCACCATCCATACATAGGCAGCATTTTCACATTGGGCCTCTGTGTCAGTCCGTATTGAAGGTTTATTTAGAGCACCTAGCCCAGATGGGCCTATATCTCTATATCTGAGTTGAACCTGATAAAACTATTTCTATACCCTGGTTAGATGGATGCTGCACAATTTATAATTTAATGAAAGTAATAAAATAAAATTAAGTTAAACCAATTATGAAAAAAGTGAGGTAAGATTACATGAGCTTTGGTGAGTGAGCAGTGAGGTGGAGGTGGGTGGGGGGTGGTAGTGCTTGTCCAATCAGGAAGCAGATACTCAAGTGCTGTGATTTTTACAAACTTGGTTAGGAGAATTTGCTCCTTCGTTCTAGTAGGGGAGAGGGTGCTTTCCTATTGGATGAGGGGGTGGCGCGTTAATGGAATATAAATGTGCTTGTCTAGGCTTGTCGGGGTTCTGTAATTTCGAAAATAATGATTGATTTCTTGAATTGAGGGTTTTGGGTGGTTGATTAGGGTATTATTAAATTTTTCAGTTATTTTATTATTATAATTTTGAAGCTTATTGTATTTTAAGGAGTTTCTGATGTCGTCGTTACGATAAAACCATCTAGCTTGGGCGATCATTCGTAAAATATTGTTTTGTAAAACTTCTATTTTATTCTATCCGTACCATCGTAAGGTGCCTGGTTGAAGGACAGCTGTTATCGTAGTGCACATTACGTATACTGACATTGACACTCACTCACCGTCGCCTCCGTTTGGAGTGGTGTCGCCCTCGAAAAGATTAGACTGCAACCGAATGGAATCAGGTTGTCTTTAGCGACGAGTCCAGATTCAGTTTGAGTAGTGATAACAATTGCGTACGTGTGTGGAGCCCCCTTGGTGAACTTCTCAATCCTGCATTCGCTGTTCAGCGACACACCGCTTCCACAACTGCTGTGATGGTATAGGGTGCCATCGCATACGACACACGGTCACTTCTAACATTAATCCATGGCACTATGACCGCACAGAGGTGCGTTCGTGACATTCTTCGTCCATATGTGTTGCCACTCATGGCAGGGCTCTCTGGGGTCATTTTTCAACGGGACAATGCCTCCGACACACAGCAAAGGTTTCACAGGATTGCCTTCGCTACATTTCTACCTTTTCCTGGCCTTCTCGATCCCCAGATTTGTCACCGATAGATTATACCAGGGACCATTTAGGAAAACAAGTTGGGCAGCTGACTAGTGTGGTCGAATTTAAGACAAGTTCAAGCAACTGTGGAACGAGATTCATATGGGACTTGCATGCCTCAAAGCTCGACCGTATCACATCATGCATTCATGCTAGAGGTGACCCAACAGGGTACTAAAACCTTCATTCATTTGTAATTTTTCCTACAATAAAGGATAATTTTGCTTTGATTTTGCAATCACTTACTTTCCTCAACGTTGTACTTACGTATGTAAAATTTCGTTTTATTCTGACAACTCTTTCTTTGTGCGCAAATTTTTATATCATTGAGTGTATATATATATATATATATATATATATGTATAATTTCGAGGAATAAGATTAACCTCTTTTTTACAGCACCCAAGCCACTTCAAAATGTTCAGATTGTGAAAGCTAGCAATTCGACTATGATTTTGACCTGGATTTCTCCAAATGAGTCGGTTATTGATCATTATGTTGTCCGATATCGTCCTATTGATAGCATTGTTTGGAAAGAAGTTGGTTTGTAGCAAACTTTGTTGTTATTATATTTTGTACTAATAATGAAATTACTAAATTATGAACTACTAAAAAACTTTCTGTAAGAATCTCCTCCAAAAATTTATTTTCTTTTTGGTGTTTGATAAAATAATGAAATCTCTACCTTGCAATCCAGACTTTCGTATCATCTGTAATCCCCACATAAATATACATCTTTTGAATCCTCTATATAATGTTGATTAAACTTTCCAGTTAATTCTGTCTCTGAAAACACTTAAGAATTTTCTCTATTTGCAGAGCAAAATAATTCTTTTTTTTTTCACCTATAGATAAATTAAACAATTTATTTTGAAAAAATCGTGTTGTGAGCAAAATAAGTGAAAACGTAATTAAAATTTTCAATTGTTGTGATTCAAAAAAGTTTAAATTATCTGATCGAGCAATTTTTACTATAATAGTTTTTAAATTTATATTTGATCAAATTTACTGTTTTATTTTACAAAATTACTAGCTAAATTTCAATTCTTGTTTGTAGTTTTTTTGTCTCCTAATTAGTTTTATCTTATTTTACATATCAGTTGGTTTTAATTTTATTCTTACAAAGTTCATTTACCTTTTATAGTTATTGCAAATGCCACATCCTGTGAAATTAAGAAACTTGATTCTGGTGAAAAGTACGAAGTTCAAGTAGTCTCAGTGAGCAATAAAGTTGAAAGTCCTGATGCAAAAATTGTGGAACAAACTATGTGTATGGAATTTTTTCTCAATAATTTTCCATTTATGCAAAATATTTCATATATAATGTGTGTGCATGAGTAAACCCGGATCATTTATATTCACTTTATCATATTTGTTATTGTCCTTTCCGTCGTTATTTTCTGTATCGATCGCATTTGTAGAAACATATGGTTCTTCAACGAATTTCTCAGTTTCTACATTTTCATTCCGTGTAGTTTGTTCAGAACTTTCCTCTCCAGTTGAGGCTGGAATTGTAACATAAATATGTCAAGGCCCAAAGTCCTTCTATTGGTGTGGTGTAGAAGTTAAGAGAGGGGGTTCCAACTCAGGTGTCGTTCTCATCACTTGACCGAGGTTCAAAATTACAAGGTTCGTCGGCAACAGCCTTCGTGTTGCTTCTAATGCAACTTAAATAAAACCAAACCAAATTCTCTCTTCTTTCCATCCCGGTCGTGGTTGATGAAGAAGTGGTGCTGTATGCGTTGCTAGGAGTTCTCGTTTTACTTTTTGTTTGAACAGCTTAATATAAACAAACATACATAGACGCACATACAAAATAACACGTGAGTCAGTAAGTCTCCGGTCTGGCACATATACGGCAACACTGTTGACAGATTCATATGATTTCTGGATAGTGCTTTCAAAAGATACGTATCAAAATTTCATGACATTCTACAAGAGCTGTTCAAATGAAAAGGTACGAAACGATACTATGTGTATAAATGAATACTTTATTAATAGTATACACCATAGGCCTGAGCACAACGATCCCATTAGTAACTAGTCCTTCGCAGCGTCCTTGAGTTCGTCGTTTGAGTTGAAGCGCTTCCCTTTCAGATGATTTTTGAGGGGACCAAACACATGGAAATCGAAGGTCGACATCGCTGTAGGGATGGGAGTAGCGACAACTATTATTTCGGGGAACTTAACCCTCACGGGCTTCTATCCCCTGTGAAATGGCTTAAAAATGATTGATGAACTGAACCTTGGTTTTTCACTTGCCCAGAAGTTAATGAGTTATTAAGGAAGTCATTTTTATAAAAATTGCAATAGTTTGATGAAAAAAGAGTTTTTAGGGAATTTAAAAAGTTTAAAAAGTTATTGCAGGAAGTAAAGTTATCACAAAGTAAGAATATAATGGATGATCAAATTTAA
>BMAW01030898.1:1242603-1277842 GCA_019974015.1 Nephila pilipes | reverse complement strand
TGTACCAAATGGCACGCCCCGCCGCTGCAGCTCAAAGCGTTCCTGCCGCCAGAGGCATTCCGCGTGCAATCATTTTACACCACCAGTGACCGATTCAACTTTTTACCACCGTACAAATGAATGATAACGGTTTTGGCCCTGGCCACTGGTGCACTGGCCATCAATATGGCCCTAAGGCTGGAAAGTTTGGAGACCCCTGGTCTAGACAGTCAATGTACATACTCAAGGTATAACTAATTACTTAGTTAATAAATTTATTATGAAATTTAATAAAAAGTTTATATATAGAAACGAATATCACCCAATAGGACTTACGAATAGGAATCATCTTTAAATATTAATTATAATAATATTTTTAGGGAATATAGGCCACTTCTTCCAGTTAAAAGTATAAATGTTAAAAACGCATTCAGGTATGGCAAAAAATAGGTAGATTAAAATTTATTTATAATCATTCATTACATTTTCATTATTATTTAATAAAATTTAGATGCGTAAAATTGTTTGTAGCTTTTTTTTTTTTTTTTTTTTTTTTTTTGTTCTTAACCATGTTGTTATTAAGTAATGCTGACTGGAATTGGATAGGTTAGATCTAGTAAACGTGCTTATTGTAATCAGTCCTAAGTTTGATACAGTTATTTGAATTACTGTTATATCCATATTTATTTTTTCTAGTTTTAATTATCAGCTCATATACATGGTAAAATTATTTCACATTTACCTAATCACATTTTGAGTTTCCTTTTTGTAATATGAATTTTAAATCGTGTGCGTGGGCTTGCGAGCGTGCATGCATGCGTGAGTATGTGTGAAGCTCTAAAAGGACAAATTTCAAAAGCTTTTTGAAGGATTTGTTCAGTAATAAAAACAGTGCACGTATGCGTGCGAGTATAAAAATTATTCTTTCAGCAGGCGAAATTTTTTTGTCAGGGTATTGCGTCATTACGCTTTGCATTACGTACTACATTACGCATTAAAGGGCTAGTCTGCAGTTTTTCCGTAATGATCCATTTCACTGTGATAAATACAGCCTTCTTTGTCCCACTTTTTTAAAAAAATTCACAACGCAACGTTATAAATATATTTCTGGTGGATAAAATAAAAATACGATTCCAAATGCAGTTCGAAATGTATCTCGTTTGTTTTTTAATAACAATGTAAAAAAATATCTCTTGTTTTCTTTTTCAAAATCAGCTCGTGAATTTTTTATTATTTTATATTGTATAGCTAATAATAGTATAAAATTCCGTTGACACTTTTACCTATATATTATAACAGTACTGTAGTCATTTCAATTGTTAAATTTCGGAGAGAGTTTTAATTATAAATTGCTTATGCACCAGGTTGAATTGTTTCTTTTTCTGAAAGCTATTATTTACAAATTTAAGGAAACACTCAAGAAATAAAATTTACAAAACAGTTTTCAAAACGTTACCCAAAAATGCATTATTACTATTGCAATAATGTATTATGCATGTTAAAAACGTTACGGATATCGCATTATTACTATACGATATTATTTTCTGGATCACTATAGTATATTCAGTTACATGCAAGTAATTATTTTAATGTTTTAGATATGTTCTCAAATTGTTACAAATTAAGCCTTCGACTCATTTCCGAAGATAAAGAAACGTGTTTACAAAAGGCTTCGTAACTCCTTTTTTAGCCACAAAGCTTTTACCGCACCGAATGAATGGTTTGATTCAACTAAGATAAATAAATAAGGGAAAGATTTTTTTAGTTGAATGCAGTATTTCTTCGAAAAATAAATGAGCAACTATGATAAGGAATAAATTAGAGAAATTAGAAATTATTCGAATATGCCCTCTTTTAATCTTAACCGAAACTCACTATTTTCTTTTCTTTTAATGCCCGTATACAAGTATAATTCTACATAGAAATTTAGGCGGATTTTTTATAAAAGCTTTTAATCAACTTATAAATGTTTCATATTTTCACTTGAACGTTGCTCTTTTGAGTGATATATTTAGATTTACAGAGTAAATTTTTGCAAACGAGACTACTATTACTTTGAATAACATGTTATTTAAGCACCAAAAAGTTAAATTGGATTTCGAGAAAAGTCATATATATATTAGAGTAAAAATTTTTATTCTGATAAAATTATTATAATATTCAAATAGTATTTCATTCGCTTTGTAATGATGCTTTTCAATTTGCTAATTATTCTCGCTAAATTATTATTAGCTAAAAATATTCATGTAAAATGCAATTAGAAAGACAGGATTATTTTTAAGAAATTACAATTTTGCAATTTTAAGATAAACTTTTGATTATCATTTTCATTTATCTAAATTATATTTAGTTTCTAAGTAAATTTTCGCCAAACTTATATGTTATTTTTGTTCTTAGTTAATAGTTTTGCAAATTTTCAAATGGTTCTCACCCGTCATCAGTTTTCAACAACTCTCCAAGTGTTTCATATTCTAAGTGCTCTTAAGAATGCATTGAAATTGCTCAAACTATTTGCATATTGCTTTTTATTTGCATTGTTGATTTTGGTTTGGTTTTTATTAACGTCACACGAGAAGCAACTCGAGGGCTATTGGCAGAGTACCCAAGGGGACCGAGCTCACCCAAAGGGTTTAGAGCTGCAGACCGGACCCCCGGGAAACAATCACCCCCGCACTCAGCATTTATTGACAAAATAACATAAGATTTACATAATTTTGAAATAAAGGTTAAGCAAAATGTACAAGGTATTTGCACAACAAAAAATATACAAGACAGAAATACAAGAAACAGTTGAAATTTTCTCACAGAAATAAGATACACAACAGGTTAAATAGCACAATACAAAAACGTTCACAAACTCGTAAACAAAAATTAAGTATTAGGCAAAGGTGGGAACACATATACAAGACATACAATTATAGCTACATGGTAAGGGATGATAAAAATATTGAGAAATATAATAAAAGTTTGAAAAAATTAATAAATTTGTTGGGTAATTTTACGAGCCGTAAGTATACAGGATTTAAGCTTAGAATGTAAGTAGGGATTTTCACACACGGACCTCAGCCAAATAGGTTTCGCTTCAATAACAGGACATTTTAAATGAAAATCTCTGGTAAAAGGGCAAGAGAAAACGTAGTGGTCAGCATCTCCAACAGAGCCACAGAGACATAAATTTGTACTTTTTAAATTAAAACGATTTAAATAAGAAATGAAGGGACCATGACCGGTTAAGAAGCGGGTAATAAAACTAGAATTTGTATAAAAACTCAAATTTGGTCTAGGAATATAGGACTGAACCCGAGTACCAGTATTACAAGTTGACCACCAGACCTCCCAGTCAGAAAGAAGCTTATTTTTTAAGGTCATAACTATATGAGACTGAGGGGCAGGGACATTCATTTTCTCACCATAAGTGATAGCGAGCTTTGCAAAGAAATCGGCAATTTCGTTACAATAATCTCCGACGTGGGCCCGAACCCAGTGTAAGTTGTAAAAATCAGAATAAGTTGTTAATTTTTCTCTAATGGTATTGATAAAAGCCGATTTATTTCTAGTACTCTGCAGTAGCAATATAGAGGATAAACTGTCGGAGTAAACAGAAACTTTAAAGTTATGAGAGACGGCCCACAAAACGGCAAATCCGATTGCTGAAAGCTCGGCCTGAAAAACTGAATTATAAAAATTCAGTTTGAACATGTAGACTCTGTTTAGGACACCCCGGTGGAAGACACACACGGCGAACCCAGTTTCGGACCCGATCCTTGATCCGTCGGTGTAAATCTCCCACTCGGAGGGACCCAAAAATTTGTTAAGAAAAAGAATTCGTTTTTCAGGACGAACAGTTCTCAATGAGGTATTTGAATCAAATGGAATATTATTAATTAGGTGAAAAAAGTTTGGATTATGCCGCCTCCAAATTTGATACTTAAGAAAATGAAATTTTATGGTCAGATGAATAGGGGGAACGCCAGCAATCACCTGCAAAGCAGAAGTGGGAGATGTCCTATAGGCCTTGGTAATTTTTAAAAGGTAAATTCTCTGAATAGAGTTTAGCTTAGTAATTTGCGAGGAGTTTAGGTCACCACCCCATACCCCCGCACCATAGACAATAATAGGTTCTATAACGCATAAGTACCACAGTTTATAATTTTTGAAATTAAAATCATTGAAGGATACTCTATTAAAATTTAGTGAGAGATTATAAATTTTTTCTTTAAGATAATTAATGTGGGGATTCCAGGAGAGCCGGCAGTCAATTAGAATTCCTAAATATTTATAAAATTTACAAATTTTTATGAAGGAATTCTTCAGTTTAAAAATTGGATCTCGACTAAAGACGCTACCACCACGAACTCCCTTGTTGTGGATTGACGGGCTTCTAAACACAACCGAGGCGGTTTTCTCAATAGAGATTTCCAGCCTTAGCCGTTCCAGATGTTCAGCAATAAGATCGATTAAAATATTAGAATTATACTCTAGGTCTCTTCTCGAATTTCCTGTGGAAATAACCGCCAGGTCATCCGCGAAAGCTTGAACTAAAAAGTTTTCGCAATTTATATTCAAAATAGAATTAAAATACAAGTTCCACAGAGCGGGTGCAAGTACCGAACCCTGAGGACAGCCTTTGGTAATTAGATGCTTTATTGTAAAATTATTATTAGAAAAAATAATATGTCTATTTATTAAATAAGAGTATATAAACTTTTGAAAACAGTTTGAAAAATGAAGATTCCTTAAGGTTTTAAAAAGAACAGACCAATCTATGTTGTCAAATGCACCCTGAATATCAATAAAAGTAACAGCAACGTGTTCGGTAGATCTTTTGCATTTGATATACGAAATCAAGTGGAAAATGGCGTCATCACAGCCAGAATTTTCTTTGAAACCAAATTGGAGTGGATGAAGAATATTGTTTCGATGAATCCAGAAATTTAATCTGTTGACAAAAACCCGCTCAACAATTTTCCCCAAGGTTGGTAACAAACAGATCGGTCTGTACGATTTAACGGCTGACGGGTCCTTACCAGATTTAAGGAGGAGTTTCAGTTTAGCGTCTTTTAAAATATTTGGAAAATAGGAAAATTGCACACATAAATTTATAAATTTTGTTAAAAGATTAGGGAATTTAGAAAAAATATGCTTCCAAATTCCATAGTCCAAGAAATCAAGGCCGGGAGCCTTCCCACCACTAAGATTTTTAAAAACCAAAGAAATCTCTTCAGTGGAAACCTTCGGAGGGGGGGGGCAGACTCCTCAAAACTCAAATCAAAAGTCTCCCCGGAGCCCGGGAAAAGAGAATGTATTAGGAATTCATATTTTTGCTTTTGGGAGTTATCAGAGGAGCTAGGAACCATGACCTCAAGGGGCCGAGAGTTCAAGGACTTGCCAAAGGCCACCCTGAACTTCAGGCCAAAATTTTCACTATTGGTGGTGCAGAAGTGCTCCCAGGCCTCATTTTTGGCATTAAGAATTTTGCCTTTATATAAAGATCTTTCTTTTTTATATTTTAATTGTAAATTTTCAATTTCTACAGGTGGAAAATTATTTTTAACTAAATATATTAATTTCCTTTTAAGAGCGTTTAATTTATTTCTAAAAATTTTTAAATTGCTGTTCCACCAGGAGAAAACAGGAGTAGCAAGAACCCGTCGTTTACGAAAAGACATGAAAGCGGATGACCGGACGGTTGAAATCAATAAATTAGTGAACTCCTCTAGCTGATCTGAATTCCGAATTGAATCAACAGTTTGAATAAGTTTGGGATATGAATTCTTAAATTTTTTGAAAAATTTATTGATACCGTATTTAGTTTTTAAATAAAATTCGGATTTATTTAAATCACATCGCAGTTGAACACTCACAAACCGGTGATCGCTCAGAGACTCCAGGTCCGAAACCTCCCACCTATCCACCAAATAAATAATGCTGTTGGATATCAAGGATATATCTGGGTTACCTTTACCTGAGTGAGCCACGAAAGTAGGACCCAATTCTGGAATATTTAAGAAATTTAAATTATGTTGTAACGCGAAATCAATCAGAGAGTCCCCTCGGGTATCAGTAAAATCATATCCCCAGATGGGGGACCTCGCGGGGTATTGGCGACGGACCTCGTAATTTTGAACTTCGGTCAAGTGACGAAGACGACACCTGAGCTGGCATCCTCCTCTCCTAACTTCCACATATCGCCAACGGGAGGACTTCGGGCTCCGACAGATTTAACGTGTATGAACCCCGGCTACACAGCGGGTCTTTAGCGGCCAAGGATAGAACCCGCGACTGAACGAAAACCGCCAGCCACGAATCCGAAACCATGACCTCTATGATACAGCGATCACTTGCTTTGTTGAATGTTCGTCTTAACTGAGACGAAGTATTTTGGGGATTTTTTTTTACCATTTTAAAGCAGGGTTTCGCTTGAAGCATAACTTCTTTCCACAACCTCTGTACAACAAGCTTGTGGAACACACAACTGTACATCTAAGCTCACTGTGAGTAATCAGTTAATCGAAACTATTTTAAACTTATTACGGAAGGGCAGTTATTCAAGGTTTAGTTCGTGAAATTATACCGTTAATCCTTTTTACACTCCATTTCCTCGTGTGTGTTTTTATCGGTACCTATTATTTTCAAGTTTTTAATTGTTTTTCCAGATATTTTTGAATTTGTAGAAATAATTATCTTAATTCATTTTTAAAGTAGCCGACTTTTAAATAGGTTATAACGAGGCTTTCTTGCATATTTTCCCTCAAATAAACTCCAGGACATTTATATTACATTAATAAATTCTTGTGAATGAACCATGAATTATATAAATTGGAATAGAAAATTAAAAAGTTATGAATAAGATTGATAAGATAGCATTAATAAAAAGCAGCGAATTCAACAAGAAGGATGGAGGTTAGAGAAAGAGATTGGAAGTGCTGACTCGGCTATTAATGTGATTTGATCATGGATTAATAGATATCTAGTCGGATCTAAATTACGCATTTAGTACTGACTCGGACCCGAATTGGTTGGTGATAAGATAAAGTTGCCTTTTGTAATATTAATTTTTAAGTTCGGACCCAAAGAGGGGGGGGGGGGGTTTTTCTTCAAATTTAATAATATAGATATTGCCTTTTGAATATTCGAAGATCCGAATAAAACCAATTAGATTTCCTTCATTGTCTAACTCCTCAATTAGATACCAAGCTTTCATAATTTATGCCAACATTATTAAATGAGAGAAGTGAAACCGATACATTGCAACATTTTAGGCCATTTGTTATTTCTTGTTTCTTTGAAATGGAAAAATGTTTTCCCAAATGTAAAGAATTCATTCCCATATTTTGATCTAAATTTGAATGATTGTAAACGATTTTTACTGTTGTTAAAATTTAAGCAAATAAATTATTTTTAAATTTATTTAAAGTTATTCTGACGCAAAGTCTCTAGATTTTGTGTCGTTTGTTGAAAGACATCAAAATATTTTGCTCGATCACATGCGACTAAATTTTTAAAAAATAAGAAAGGACTGGACTTATTAGGTTCTAGTTTTTAACATTATTAATTTAAAAATTCTGGCAATTTTAATTTTACTACGAAAAAATTAAGGATTAAATACTGATCGATGCATTTTTTAAAAAAAATTAATCGGGCATTGATTGAGATAATGAACATAAGAAGACTTCAAATACATGTAATTTCCAAATTTTTCTTCAAAATTTCAACAAAAAAATCATAGGAAAGGGCAGTTGAAAAGAACGGATCTCATAAAAGAAGATATATATTCTGGTTTCTTAAATTACTTAATTATTCCTTCATGATACAAATATCTTTTATGCATGGCAAGTGATACTACTTTGTTTCACTTCTAAATAAGCTAAATTTTTTTGTATATCCGTCATTTCTGTTATGTTTATTTAATGCTAGTTACTCTATTTTTATACAAGCAAAAATTAAAACATGACAATTAAAAGCGACTTCCATAAGAAATGCTTCATGAAAATCTAAATGTGACGTCAAAACTTTCACTGAATTAATTGTTTACCAAAAGTAACCAGAACTATCATCTGAAAGAAGAAATAGCAAAGATAATGTAAGAATTCTTCAAAGATATTACAAATTACCCATAATCTTTTCTGGAACTTTCTGAACTAATGCTGTTTATTAGAAAATGTGTGGAAAATTACGTCTTAAATCAAATACTTATCGAACGTGAGAGTGAAATGTCCATCTGTCGACTTATTTATTTCATTTCCTTATTGAGAAAATAATTTACGTTTTTTCATTTCTCTTCATGCATTTTATACGATCTTTAATCATAAATTTGTTTGGAGAAATTTTTTTTCCAAAACGAAAGCTAAAATAAGGATAGTAATAAAAGTCACTAGGGGGACTTTACAATCTTAATTTTAAAATGCTATCCCAATATCATGATTTGCGTTGAGTCAGAAATTAAAATCTTCCATCAAATGCCAAATTTGACTTAAATATAAATGACGGTGGAAAATTTGTTTAATTTTGAAAAAAAATAATCACACACACACACAACAAAACAAAATAAATCATCGAACAGGAAAATAATCTTAAATAAAGGAGAATACTCCATTTGTGTAAATACACTCCACAAATGTATTAAATAAAATATACTTAGATTTGTTTGATGCTGTGAACTAAAATCTATCGAAGTTATTTTCTAGTGTAACTAGGACAGAAAAATATATCACCCTATTTTAAACTTAGAAATGTTTCCTCCTCAAACTTATTTCCCCAACCAGCAATTCTCACAAAATTATGAAAGTTAGTTTATCTTAAATTCCTTTAAATTTCATTCTGTCTGTCAATTATCATTTCTTCAAATAGAGCAATGCCATTCCTATCCAGTAAGGAAAAAAGGAATATCATGGGAAGCGCTCTGAAATGCTAAGACTGTTGTTGGTAGATGGTTGAAAGAAGAGATAGTGAATATGATACTTCCTTCCTGTTCGTACAAAATACATTTCATCACTTGATCGTCATTTAAGAAGTCTTTCAAATGAAGAATTCTAAGAAACCTAAATGAATTTGTTTTTAAAACTTCTTAAAAAATTACTTAAATGTCTGAGAATAAAGTATTATGTAAGTGAAAAAAAATATTTGTGCAGTTCTCAAAATACTTTCTAAATCATCAACAATGATGGATGGAGAATATTGATTCAAATGTAGTTTTCGATTAATTTCTTTACTTGTGTCTTTTTTTAAAAAAAGTTATTTTCTCAATGGATTTAAAGTTTTAAAAAAATCAAAAATAAAGTTAGCTTTTAATAAAGATGTGGTTCAAAAAGGGAAAGGTGGGAGGTGGATAAATAGATGGAGACCAGAGAAGTTCTTGAAAAAGGCAAAAAAAAATGTAGGCGTAAAATATGCATTTTGTTTATAAAATATTAAACTCCTAAATAATATTTGATAGAAAATAAAGAGAACTTTTTCAACAAGGAGTGATTTAAAAATAAACACAATAGATAAATAAACATTCAGTTGCCAAAAAAGATATTGGAAATGTCAAAAAAAAATATTGGGGTTTTAAAATGCACGTATTTTTAAAATTCGTAAGAAAAAAATCTAAACTATATTTGAGCTGCAACATATTCTATGTTTCATGCATTGATAAAATCTCTATCAGCAATTCCCCTAAAATTTAATGAATTTATATATAACTTCTGACCTTATTATTTTGAATGACATATCCCTCCATATAGAAGAAACATATTCTGGCAAATAAAAGGCAAATAAATAAATGGCCTTCAAAGATTGCATATTTACTTCACCACAGAGAAAGAGAAAGAGTTTTCTTTATCAATTCATTTGGAACAAACCTTTTTTTTTCTCTTTTAATATCTTGATAATCAGTCTTTTGACCTCAATCCAATCACTTATCAAACGATGCTTCAGATTTCCAAACTTCAATAGGGTCATTGAAGTCTGATTTTAAGCTCATTGTAAAAATGGAAGAGGTCTTGCTTTTTTACATATTCTTCCTGGTTAATACACCGATACTTCCGATACCGAGTACTTCCTGATCAGTATACGTTATCAAACCAATAATAGTACTTTTTCAAAACTGCGTAGAGACAATATAAAAATAGAATAAAAAAAGTAACACGAAAAAAGGCTCTGGATGCTCTTAACCTAGTCTTAATACATCAATACACCTCATGGGCTTTCTAAGTGTTATTATTTAAATATATTTTACAATAAGTCAAAATATTTTTGAAGTAGTAATTTTGTTTCATTTCGCAATAAAAAAAACATTATACAGAAAATAATACTTTAACTCAAAAATGAACAGCTACTATCATCAACCAGAAGCGACAACAAATATTGCTGCAGAAATTCTGCAGAAATCGTCGTATTTTACTAAAGCTTACCATTTTATGTTCTGTGTCTCTCTCGGCTTCTAAATCCTTCCCGAACATTTTTTATGTAAATTGCTCTTGAATATTGCTCGGTTGCGTAAATTCTGGGCTCCACAAATTGTGGACATTTAACTCTGTTCACACTTATATTAAGGCAATAAATTCACTTAAGAGTATTGTGTTCTGTAATTCTTCCTCTCATCGTGACATTGTATTCAAAATTTTTACTATCAAATGTTTCACATACCAAAAGATGTTAAATCAATTTTTTGTTCAGACATATTTTCTCAACATTTTAAGCATGCATGAGTAATTAACTTAGTAATAAAAATCCTAAAATTAAATACAACTTATACTTTTAATCTCCTTATGTCTTCTACGATGTAATTTCAAGCATAACAATTGATTTTCCCCCCTTACCTGAGGTGAATGAGTTTACCAGACTAGTACTTGGACCCTTTAAGCCAGTATCCTGGGAAAACCACTACTCCAATTTATTTAGATACAACGAAATAGAGAGGAAAGCCAAAGAGGAAAATAAATACTAAATAAGAAGAAATAATCAAAGCTAACCACACTACGTATTTTTTCTTAAATCGATAAAGGTTAGTAATTTGTTAATAAAAACTAGATCAACATATTATACAAGAGATATTAGATCTCCAAATAAAGTTATAGATAATAATGTAATTATTTAGGATGTTTAACTACAGACCAATCAAAGCTAGAAAAATATTTTTATACATTTGCAAGAAAACTAGATACCAAGCTACAACAAATAGAAGATACAAATAGTCAAAACAGTTCTTAAAATCTTAAAAAATAAAAACATTCATATTTATAAAGAGAAAATATTATGAGTATATACTGGAACATGATCTTAGAACAGGATGCCAAGAAATTTAAATTTACAAAATTACAATATTGTTATTAATGTAAAAATACAAATAATTCCGTAAATATGAAACACACACACACACACATATATATATATATATATATATATGTATAATAAGTTAAAGTCATGTAAACAAAATTACACTAAACAAAACAAAAAGGAATAAAATTTTAAATTAAAAAATAGTTATAATACAAAAATTGAAAAACTATAAAATATAAAACTAATAAAAGGTATTTAAAACTAAAAAAAAATTAGGTAAAAATAGATAATGTTACAAAAAAATACACAAAAGAGGCATAGTAAGACAACAAGAAAGACTCAGTTTTCCATAAGAAATAAACACAAAAAAAATAAAATAATGCTACTTAGTATGGTCAATAGCTTAAAGACAATAAGTCGCGTTTAAATAGGTATTAATGATCAGATCTTCTCACACAGAATAGCGTCATAAAAAATTATAAAAACCCAATTTCAAATCCAATGAAAAAAACATACTCTAATAGAAAAAAATTCAAAATACCCAAAGATTTTAAATAGCAAATACTGTAGAAAGCTATTAATACATTGTTAGAAACTACATTAAAACAATGAATAAGTTAAAGTATTATAAAATTAAATTAAAATAACTGAAAAGTAACTCACACACTATTTTAACTTGTACTGTCATGACATCATCAAAAATATTTTTGGAGCTATAAAAATAATTATCTATAAGTTAGTACTACCATCTGTATACCAAAGTTAGAATTAAGGTAAATAAAGTAGCAAATAATTTTTGAGAGAGTTCTTATTAAAATGATTATCCTATAAATTTCTTTAAAAAAACACATTCATATCATAAATATAATGATTATTTAATTAAATTATGATTTATCTCCAAATCCACCACGCAACAACAGGATCACTAAGTCAGCTTGTCATTAATCTATCTATTAAGATTGCAATTACTTTGTCACATATTACACTTATTAACACACATTTAGAACTCTATTATTCGCATATAAATTTCAATATTTTACACAAAAAGTGCTTAATATCTACATTTCAGTACTTCGTTTTGTTGAAGACTTCTATATGTATCAGCCTTCGAAAATTGATTTTACTTTCTTTGAATTCTTTTGTAAATATCTTTTTTGTGCATTACTGGTATCTTATTTTATAAAAAAAAATTTCAAATATTCTTAATGTAAGCATCTCCTTTTTTTATTCATTGAACTTTTTCTTTATTTTGGATGTTTCAATATCCTATGTAGTCGCAAAGGGAGAAGGCAAGTACCATAAAACTAGTTTGTTCCCGCATATTCGTTCTTTGGCCCAAAGTTTCTATTTTGAATTTCAGTGCTCCTTTGTCATTGTTTCATCTCATTTTTTTTCCTCTTTGATTCACTGTTTCTTTTTGTTTCGAATTTTTTTTACTAACTAATATTTCATACTTTCTCTCGACATATATATATAGCTATAATTAAAGTTTCATAACTCAATAACCTGACTAATGCAGACGTATCATTGAAAGAAAATATATAGCAAAAATGTATAATATAATAGTACATACAATTATCTAAAAATTTTCACAATCATGCATAAAAAAAGAGTTAGAATTATAAATATCTTAAATAATTATATAGATTTTAAGATTTATGATACATATATGAACACATGAAGCATAGGTAAAAGTTAATCGCAGAAATAAAAAGATTTTTATGAAAATTAGAATCAAGTAAGAATTTTTTATAAAAAATGCAAAGATATAAAGTAATTAATTTTACTATCTCAGATTTAAGACTGAGAAGCGAGGTTAAACATGTTTTAATGAATTCAAACCATCCCATTCGGTAATAACTTTACTATAAAATTGGTAAACATCAAAATATGTAAGAACTAAATAATAATGAATGAAAATTAAACTTTTCCAAGATAGTAAAATGAAAGTGATAGATAGTGATGAAAATCTTTCCAAGATAGATAGTGATGAAAATCCTTCACTATCTTTCCAAGATAGTGAATGAAAATTAAACTTTTCCAAGATAGAAATGCATAACAATGCATAATAGTATAAAATTACCAATATCTTCTTCTAAATAACTTACTTTCTTACATTATTTAATTTTGTGATATTATTACAGCATTTAACACAAATTTGTCAATTTTGCCGGGATATTCTTGACTATGCGCCATTAACAATTTGTACTTTTGAAATGAATGTGAGTTTTTATTTTAAGATCTAAAATTTAAATCCCATTCTCGGTTTATTCGTAATATATGTTTGACTCTGTTAGAACATGTTTAATCACGCTTCTCTGTCCCAAATCTAAGACAGCAAACTTAATTACTCTATATCCTCACATTGTTTCGTTATATTCTTAGTTTATTCTAATTTTCAAAAAAAAAAAAAAAAACTTTTTTATGTCTTTGAGTCTTTAATTTACTTTTCGTAAGCTTTAATTGTTCCTATTTGAATCATTATTCTAAAAATCTAAATAATTATTTAACAGTTAATTTATACTTCTAACTGTTTTATTCATGTATGATTGTGATATAGTTTAAATATTAATTTATAAACAATGTTAGTATTTACTAATATAATATAATATACATACAATAATATAATATTCACACCGACAAAGAGAAAAATATAAATATAAGAGGTGTGGCTATTAAATAACGAGACTGACGATGTAAAATATTTTATTTTGGTGTCATACTTATTATCACCTTCAACATACACCCTTCCTCTATCCCTACAAAGCTTCATTCGAATATTCCTTTGTTCCAAACTGTGTATGAAGTCTTTGTCAGTTCCTTCAAGACGAGTGCCGTTTTTCTTTCACAGATTCAACGTCTCAAATCCTTTTCATGCAGGTTTTACCTTACGAAACAGATAGAAGTCGCGTGGCTTAAAATCCGCCGAATAAATCGGAGGGTGTAACACTGGGATGCTGTACTTGACTAGAAACCTCTTGACAGACAATGTGAAAGAAGCCGGGGCATTATCTTGGTGGAAAAATTTGACATACGAATTCTTTTAATTCCTACAGTCGCAACAATCACACGAATGCTTAACCGATGGTAAGGTCGAACCATATTACTGGTTTTTTTTCATATTGGCAACCGTTTTTGACGTGGGAGGGTGACTCGAGTGTGAATCATCTTCATCGTCTTCTCGGCCTTCTCGAAAATGTTTAAATCACTCAAAAATACGTGCATGTGATAAACATTAATTGACATATACTTCTTTCAATAAGTTAAAAGTTTCAGTAACAGTCTTTCCAAGTTTCCTTTGGAAATTTCATGACAATCCGCTGCTTACTTATTCTGATTACTTACTTTTTCCGGCGAAACAAAAAAAAATAACTCTAATAGGGACGAAGGCTACGAGTGAATGGATTTGTTTTTATAAACGAGAGGCACTGCATTCGAAAGAGAAGGCTTCACACTAAACAGCTGTCGGTCGCTGAATTTTGGCGCATGTGTACTTCTTCTGAAGTAATGTCAGTTTCGTTAATTAATAGCCACACCTCGTAGGTCTGATTACAATTTTAGCAATCCTTGATATCTATTTAAAAAAGGGAAAGAGGATATTAAACTGAAAATAAGCTGTTAGGAGCTATTGAAAATTTCAACGGCAATAATATTAATGCAAGAGACAAACTTGGAATGTGTAAATAGATTTTTCGAAACGTCGTTTGTAGCCAAATAGCTTTAGAGTTTCCGATAGGTTTTGATAAGTGGTAATCCTGCAAATAAATACAAAGGAAATTGTCCACATATCTGACGGAACAAACAATTCTAATTATTTGAATGATTTTCATCAGTCGATAGTCTCTTTTTCACTAACTTCAAAGTATTTCTTCTCTGGAAGGACTGGTCCCACCGAATGTACAGACTCAATTTTTTTGCTCTTTATTAATTTATGAAAAAAGTAGTAAATCTCTTTTTTTTTACCCCGTTCCTTTGTTCAAAGTTCATGCTAATGTTAGAAAATCGTGTTAGTTTTTCAAAATGGGTGAAATTAATATTTATAACGTGCATGCAAGAATATTCAAGAATATTAACTTTGTGATACTAATAAATAGCCCGATCACATATTACTCAGATTTAAAACATTTTAAAGTGATAGGAGAAATAATCTTTAGTAAAAATACGAATATTAATTTTTTTGTAAAGTGAAATTAATAATATTTGTATAAAACAGACAAAATTACGTTATTTATTCGTCAATAGGAGTTTACTAAATACTACAAAAGTAAAGCTGGTCCTCCTTTGTGACTTTCTGTTATTAATTTTTCTGTCATAATTTAAAGACGCATGATCTTAAAAAATTTGTAACTCGAGCGTTCTAGCTATTATTAACTTCCTGTTTTTGTATAATCGCAATTCAAATTTTAAGTCACTTTATTAAAACTATTATTGTATCTTTGTTATATTTCTCTTTTATTTAGTCTCAAAAATCATAATTTGAAGTTAGCAGTTTATCTTCTTGCTACTTATTAATTAATTTTCATTTAGTTTTACCAAACATTATGTTACATGTTTCCAATAATTACTATTCGTATGTTTCTACACACGAATAGAAATTTTTCTCCTAAAAATGCCGTCATAATGTTGCATAGCGTTCTCAATCGCATTTTAAAACTATACCGAATTCATTTTCCTGTATTTTTCTTGACACAATTTCTAGGTATGTAAAATTCAGTGAACATGATTAAGTTCTAGTGACGATAAACAAAATGTTTTCTATAAAATGTAAAATAGCCGCAATCTTTGAAGGATTTACCCATAATTTTTTTTTATAATGTGAGTAAAATTCACAAAAAAATAATCTGAAAATGTCAGGTTTTGTACACTTTTTCTATTATAAATTATGCATTTGATTTCTCTCTACAAATAAAGGTAATTTTAAATTGGAAATGAGCAATAAGATAAGTAAAAAGATTAGCATGAAACCATTTTAGTATTGAAAGTTTATCCAGCTTTTCTGAATTTTATACTCAAATATTTAAAAACGGCCGCTTTCATTCTTTGAAAAAAATTTCTCCTGAAAATGCTGATAAAATGCAAAATACGTTTTGTAAACTGTTTTCCGATAATCGAATATATCAGATTTGCTTCGATTGCGCATTCTTATGCTTCACATATATGTTGAATTCCAGTAAACGTTGAAATTATTTAAATTTGACCGCGACAAATGTAATTAAAACTCTTAGCTAATGTTCTTTTTAAAAGAATAAATTACTTTTATTCTTTAATTACAGTCACAAAGGGATATTTATTCCAACTTTTAGTCAAAGAAATCTTGAAATAAAAGACACCAAATGATAAAATAAATCTTTGCATTTAAGAGGGTAACATAGAGCAGATTAGAGGATTTGAAAACACATTTAAATGGAAATCTCAAAAGCTGGACTCCAGATAAATATTTAAGTCTTTGATGCTTTAATAGCTATTTTAATGCGATTTAATTACCCACTGCAAATTCAAAAGACGGCTGAAACAGTAAGCAACTGAATAAGTGAAGAAGTTCAACTATGTCACTTGCAGATAGCGGAGGAAAGTTGCAGAAACTAAGCTTTTCTTTTCCTTATTTAATGAATCTCAATAAACAGAATAAAACAATAGTAAAAACTAGCCGAATATGCATTCTGATAAGCTAAACATAAGCTTGCCTCTTTCGAAAATGCTTAAGTGCAAAATAAAAAGATTTTAGGATTTTCATTCGTATTATCTCTCTCTCTCTCTCTCTTTTTTTTTTTTTTTTTTTTTTTTTTTTTTCTATTTTATTCTTAAAAATTGCTCCTGCTTAGAAAAAGAAAAATGCTTCCTTTTCCAAAAAAGATTGTTTCGAGCCAAATTTAGCAAAATTATTATGGAAATGCTCTCCCGCTTTCGATGCGCTGGCTTAGAGCAATAACGAATACAAAACTGATAACGTACTCAAATTGGATGATGACTTTGTCATTTGGCCTAGGTAGAAATTTATGAAGTGTTGCTGTGTTAAGATCTTTGAACTTGCCAGAGATATGTATTTAGAGATACTAACAAATAATAATGCTAAATTGTGCCATCCTTTTTACTTTGCTTTTTGTTACAAATGACTGTTTTTTATATGTGCGCATGCAATTTTAATTGCAAATAAAAATTTATTATAAACATTTGAAATAAAACAAATTAAATTGTTTCACTATTTTTAGCGCAGGTTAAATAACAGGTAATTTAAAGAACTAGGTGAATTTAGTATTCAACATGAAATGCTCTTAAAATTTATCTGCTAAAAATTACTTTACGACTATAGGATAACTGCAGATCCTTTTTCTTCAAATTTTCCCAGAGAAAAACTAAAAGAAAATATTCAGATTTTGAGATCAAGATTTATGTAATAAAATTGTACAATAAAAAAAACGTCAGTTGTGAATTAATTTATAATCTCTAATTATGTATGAATCATAAATTATTGTTTAAAAATCTATTCACAGTCATATTTAAGAGGGAAAAAAACAGTAAAACCGAATTAATAAGTTTATTTTATTAGTTTTTATTAACGTCGCACTAGAAGCAACACGAGGGCTATTAGCGACTGACCTCGTAACTTTAAATTTCGGTTAAGTGACGAGGACGACACCTGAGCTGGCATCCCCCCTCCTAACTTCCACACCACGTTAACGGGATGACTTTAGGGTCCGAGAGCTTTAACGTGCATCAGCCCCGGCTACACGGCGAGTCTTCAGCGGCCAAGGATCGAACCGGCAACTGAACAAAAACCGCCGGTTATGAATCCGGAGCCATGACCACTAGGCTACCGAGGCTGCAAGTTTATTTTCTTATAAGAGATTCCGGGATGGGTAATTCTTAATGATAGAAGGCATACTAATTAAGTTCTAATATTATAATGAATTTATAAAAATTTAATTATAAATATAGCATAAAGTATGAATTACTTAATGAAAATGACGAAATATGAACTAAAATATAACAGAAAAATTTCTTAATTCTTCAGTTACTTAATTGTTTAACAAAAAATCTTTAATAAATTATCAATATTTGCTTGCAACTTAAAGGACCATAATTTTACTGGTCAACTCAAGTGTGTCTTCCTTTTAAATTAAATGGAATATATATTTTTTAAATAACAAGCTAATAAATATTTAGTTCACATAATATCTCAGGTATTAGTAATCTCTTACAGTTTCCCACGCAGGCAATTAATCTAGCTTAGTGTTAAGTACGAATTTAGGAATGAAATCTCCTGAGAAGTCAACCAATTCAATAAGAAGCTCATGTGAAATTAAGGAGACGTCAGTTAGAGGAGGTTGAAAAACTGAAACGTAAATTTAAAAATGACTTATGATTTTACATATTAGTATTCATATTTTTTTTATTTACCATTTTACATTTACCTTTTTTATGCATTAATTATGAATTTAAAAATACTATCTCTTGAGATTCTATGAGGGTGAGTGAGTTACTGAGATGTTAAATAGCGCTCCGAACAATGTATAACTGTGAACTAAACGTTTGAGAAGACAGAAAAAAAGATAAAAATTTTGGGTGCGTTACCCGAGTTTACCAAAGCAGTAAACTCCATGGGAAAGGAAAATGATCACTAGGGTGCCTAGAAGGTGAGTGATGCCAGTACTTATCTGAAGAAGGTAAACCCCTGAGGGCGAGATTCCTTGAGACAGCAAGTGAAATGAAGTAAACATAAGAAAGGGGGGAATCAGTAAATTGAAAGAAAAAAAATTTAAGCGACTCTCATTATTCAAGAATATTTGTTTGCTTCAAATGATGAACCCATTAAAAATACTATTATTTTCTTAAATTGTTTGCATAAGATATCCCGAGCATCAAACATTTTTGCTAGCTATATCAAATATTCTTTAAATATTTCAATTTAAAGAATTAAAAAAAATGAATTTATTCTTTTACAAAATTGAATGAGTGAGTGAATGACTGTGGGTTTTTATGGCGCAAGAGCCAAACATTTGTTACAATCATATAAAATATGATTTTAAAAACACGAAACATATACAAGGCAATATCAAAGGTTAAAAGTTAAGACTTCAAATTTAGTGTAAAAGGCCAATGTTTTTTAAAAAAAACAAATAAGTTATGGTGGAGGTTTCCCATCACCAATACAAAATTGAAATTAACTCAAATGTCAAGTATAATGACCTGAAAGTCCATCCCTTCTTTAAGTTTTATTCACAAACTTAAAAAAGATTCTAAGAAATTTGAGTAACACGATTTTCATCAGCATAATGAGATAAAATTTACAAAGGCATCGCGACGAAACTGAACAAATTCTCAAGTAGATGCTCCTAGTATTAAACAACAATAGAGCAGAAAATTTGGTTGGGAGTGTGAAAAAAAAATTAAATGAAATTGCTACTAATATTTATTACAAAATAAAAGGCAAAACTGTAATCATAACACTGATAAATAATTTTTTTTTTCAAAATTTCATGTAGCTATACAGTAGTAAGATAATTATATTGCTGAAATACTAAGATATAAATACGTCTGTGGTATATTTTCAATTCATTAAAATAGTGTTTTTTCTCGAGAAAGGCACCGAGAAATTTCTCTTTGAAAAACCTATAACATTTCAGAGATAAAAAAAATTTTTAACCATAAAAAATACCCTTATAATCAAGCTTGGGAAACGTTTTTAAATTGAATTCATTAAAAATTTAAGCAATAATTAAACTCATCAAATAATATTCCAAAAACAGCTTAATGTACTGATAAAATAATATTTATTGCCATCTTTACGTTGGAAAAAGACCAGATGCGTGAAATGATTTTGATTTTTTAAGAAATATTATCAATATTTATTGTACAATAATTTATATTATAAGAATTGATAAAAATAATTGCAGATAAAAATGCAATTCATTTAGTTCATTGAACTGCCAGAAAATTTGACACTAAAATTAAATCTTTATATTGCCAGGAAATTTGATCAGATTCTCGCTATATCAATCTGATACATTTATTGATTAAAAAGAAATGAAAGAAGTATATAGAATCGGCTTCCTCAGATATTTTGGAAGAGCATTTTAATGACCATTTTCAAATAAATGGACAATATCTAAAATTTCGGCAGTCGGGTGTTCGAAAAAATGGGAAAAAAATTATGACATTACACACAAAGGATGGTAAAACTCTTACAGGGACACCTTAGTAACATCTGTTGTTTTGTTATTTTTTAAAACAATCGCTTTTCTTTTCAGCCTTTTTTTCTTCTTCCATTCATGTTTATTTATAAGAAAATCGAAGAAAAGTAACATTTCTAACTGTATTTGACATCAAAACATAAGGTGGACCAAAAGATATTGTTTTTAATTTCACAACGGCAAAATTGAATGAATGTTGCAAAAGGGAAACAAGGATAATACAACCAGAGATGAGTAATCATTCAATGTTTTTATTTTTTAATTTCATTTTTAAAAAAAAAACAGACGCTAATTCTTTGAATTACACTATATTACTCAATACAATGCACATTATTTTCTGATGGCCTCTTACAGCTTTCGAACAGTAAATTAGAGGGTAAACGTTTGTTACTATTCAAATATATTGCTTCGGTTAATATATATAAGTTATATTTTTATTGCAAAGTAGAGTTTCATAAATCAGACACATCTTCTGAGTTAAATTGCGAGAGACTTTCTTTGAAAAGGATTTTCTGAACTGAAAAACGGAATTACTTTAATCTGCTTCAATTAAATTTATTACCCAATTTGAAAACTAATAAATCAGCTCTAAATTTGTGGTTATAGCATCGAATTCTATTCAATTCAACAAAATGATAGAGTCAGGGCGTGCTCCATTTGGATCATTTTTAAGGTATTCCTATTGTGTTAAAATTTTCATTCATAATTAAGTTCGTAAAATTATTTAAATTTCAGGGAAAAGGTAGGATATTGAAAGAAAAATACTTTTAAAAAATATTTTGAAAAATAATTTAGAAACTTAATTTAACTCGAAAGGAATAAGCAAATTTTAAAATGGCATTTCCATTTTCACTACAAATATAAAATGGCAATAAATTTTACCTTAATATGATCACGTAAATTTCGGAGCAGGTTAAAATGAACACACAACAGACTGATTTATTAACAGACCAAGAGCAGCTACACTTGGCTGAGAACTCTCTCGAACTAAAAATCCATGGGTTTATATATTACATTTGAATATTCCAGAATACCGTTCGAGTAATGTAAAAATATGCTGGAAGGCTTAGGAAATTATATAACAGAAAACAAACACAACTTTAATATGAATTTTAATGTCGTCAGCATTGGATTTTGAAGCCGGGAACTCCAGTACTCTAGACAAGCTTTTTGCCTCTGAGTCATCGGTGCTTGCAACCTTCGTGGCATTCCTCTCCCCTTGGAAAAACAGCGTCCCCCTGTTTAGGAATTTTGCGGAGAGGTTCACATCCGCGAGAGTGTCATGGATACTGAACAGACGTAACAGGATAAAGACTTTCTTTGGTGGTCGGAAGCACTTCCTCTAGGATTAAACATTTCAGAATCAGTAGAATCATCTGGAATGTAGTTCTGTGCATCGGAATCATATCAGCTCTTCATTCGAAGAACATGTACCACATCTATTGTCCTTGGCATAGCGATCTGGTATAAAAGTCTTGAACTTATTATGTTACATCGGATAGTCGTAGGACTTGATAAGGACCAAAGTATCTTTCAAGTAACTTCTCCGACAGACTAAGCTTTCACACTGGTGAGAAAATCCATACGAGGTCTACAGGTTTACAGAAAACAATTCAGTGTTTGAAATCTTACCGCCTTCTGTTCTTTTCTTGCGCTTCCAAGGTTCGTAATATCGCCAGCTGTCTAAATTCTTCTGCTCTTGATAATAATGTAGTAATGTAGTCAGAATTTTGGTTTCTTCAGTGTGATTCGGGAATATAGTTACAAGTATTGTCTCGACTTCTCACTCATGCATCAGATAGAACGGAGGAAATCCGGTTGCGTCCTGCTTCGCATTCTTGTATACAAATGTAACGAAGGGCAATATTTTATCTCAATCTTTGTGCCCCACTTCGACGTACCTGGACAGAATTTCTGATAATGTTTCATTAAAGCACTTTGTTTACCCATTTGTTTGAGGACGGTACGCAGTCATTATTTGGTGGGCAACATTACATGAGTGATTAAGTTCCGCATTGAAATACTTGTCCTCAATCTGTAATGAAGACTCTTGTAGCTCCATGTTTTAAGATGATATCCTCAAGGAGACACTTGACTATTTTCGTGGATTCAGCAGTAGATAATACCTTCATGATGGCATATCGGTTAAGTAATCAGTATAAACAATGATCAATTTATGTCCTTTCAGTGACTTTGGAAATTGTCTGAGCAGGTTTATCCCGATCGAATTGAATGTTACGATTTCAGAAGAAATAGGAAATAAATTGCCTACCGGCAGAAGTGGAAATGTTTTTCTTCGTTGGCATTCACGACAGTGCATAGCAAATCGACATCCAGTGTGACAGATGCCCCACCAATAGAATCTTTTCCTCACTCCATCATATGGTCTGAAAAATCCTAAATGGCAGATGATAGGAGTCATGAAAATATCGGAGTTTTTATTTGCGTAAGTGTCTCAGAATGAGAGACAGCCACAATTTCTATTCGGATAAAAGTTCTTTTTCCAAAGTATTTCATCAGTTAATTCATAGGGTTTTCTTATAGATTTCATAGGGTTATTTTCTTTCGACAATATGATTTTTCGAGTTCTGAATCCTTCCTCTTCTCCTCCGCGAGGTCCGCAAATAAATCAAGGACGTTCACTTCTTCAGAGGAGTCAATGTACCTTCCAACGAATTTCGAGAAAGGCTGTCAGCGTCTTTTTATGCTTCTTACCACTCTTATATACAATGCACATGTCACTTTCTTGAAGCCGCAAAGCCCATCTTGCTAATCTTCCCGATATGTCTTTAAGTCTAATTAACCAGTTTAGAGAATTATGGTCTACCACAACATTAAATTGCTTCCCGAAAAGGTAGGGTAGAATTTGTGCTCTGCAAAATTCGTCAGCAAAATATTCTTTTTCAATTATGGAATAGTTCCTCTCTGCTTTTAGAAGTGTCTGTAAGGCATATTCAATCATTTTCTCTTTTCCAACGTGTAATTGTGTGATGATAGGGCCAATTACGTAACCACTATCATCTATGAATAGTGGCGTTGGATCCTTCTTTGTCAAACAGTTCTAAAATAGAATCGGAAGTTAATTCTTTCTTCAACTTATGAAAAGCAGTGGTTTTTTAGAGATCCCAACAAAATTAAGAATCCCTTTTCAGACTCTCTAGAAGTGCCTTATAGCAAAACTCTTTGATGAAACGGCGATAATAAGAACAGAGTCCCAAAAAGCTTCTGATGTCATGTACATTATTTGGGGTTAGAAAACAACTGACAGCCTTTATCTTCGAACACCATCTTCTGAAGCAAGGTGGCCAAAATTTATTTCTGGGGCGGCAAAGTAGTAGGTCTGGGACATGTTTTCCGTGATAAAAAGAGAGATTTACGACTTGAGGCACGTGAGGTATTATAATCATATATAGGCTTGGTTTCAACCTTCATAGCCATTTCCTTTGACGTATTTGCTCTTTTAAGTACAGTATAGAGCCCGAACTCAGGAGGAAACTTTTTCATATAATTACTTCTTGACATACTGTGCAATTCCAGGACGTAGTAATCGTTGTACCCGGACATTACAGTCGTTGTATCGTGGTTGTCAATCAGGTGTTGCAGCAGGTTGAAATGAACACATAGCAGATATCTGAATAACGTGATTTATTTTAACAGACTAAGGAGCAAATACACTTAACTGAGAACATATGGGTTTATATAATACACTACTGGACATTAAAATTGCTACACTAGGAAGAAATTCTAATTAAATTATATTTATTGGACAAATATGTTTCATAGAAATAACAAGCGATCAATTGTTCAAGAAATTTGGATGCATAGATCCTGAGATATCAGAACCTGAAATAACCACCTCTGGTAGCAATAACAGCTCTCTCTTATACGTCTAGACATTGAGTCAGAGTTTCGATGGCATGTACAAGTACAGCTGCCCATACATCTTCAACACGATACCACAATTTATCGACTGTAGTGATAGTTGCATGGTGATGAGCCAGTTGCTTGGTAACCGTTGTCTAGACGTTTTCTATTAGTGAGAGATGTAGAAAGTGTACTATCCAGGGCTGCAACTTAAGACATTTTCCGTATCCAGGAAGGTGCGTATGATATTGGCAAATTGGGAAATTGGGCATTATCCAGCTGAAACGTAGTCTTTCGCAGGGATCGGAGAAAGGGTAGAACCACGGGCCTCAACACACCATAAATGTAACAGCCACTATTCAAAGGGCCAATCAATGCAAACAAGAGGTGACCAAGATGTGTATCCAATTTCACCCCAAATCATCACTCCGTGTGATGGGCAAGTAGGACGATGTCGAATGAACGCTGGCAATGTGCGTTCTCCACGATACCACCCAACGCGGATGCGAACATCATGAAGCTGTAAACAGAATCAAGATTCGTCTAAAAAACCATATGGCGTCATTGCTGCGTCCTGGTTTGTCGTTGTTCACACCCGCTGCTGTGCGTGATATAGTGTCATGGGTAGTCGAAGCCATGGTCGCCGAACTGACAGTTCATGCTATTGCAAACGTCGTCCAGTTGTTCATGTAGACACATGCCTCGTAAACGATCTCATTTCTTGACCCAGAATTCTTAACGAGGCCGTAAGATCACACTAAGTTCATGCGGGTAACATGTCTGTCTTCTCGACTGTTAGTAATAGTGGACAATTAAGATCTGGCATGGATTTCTGTGTATGATCATCCTGAACCCATAGATTCCACCATTCTTCAGATAGTCATGGGATCTCGAGTGACTTAAGCAGCGATACGAAAAACCGTATTCCGGTAGGCTTCCATTCGACCTCTATCAAAGCCAGAAACGAACTGGTATGCATCCCTCCCTTTTACACAAGACATCACAAATGTTCACCAGGCAACAACGTTCAAATTTAGTTTGTATATTAGAAACATGCTGTACAATTTCTTCATTTAGACGCATGTGGGGGTTGCTATCGGTGACTGCTTTGCATGAATGCATTGAATAGCTAATTATTTCCATATCACAGTATCTTCTTCCAATCGTGTAAATTTTACGAGTGTAGCATATTGCCTTCTTGGAGTAGCAAATTTAATGGCCAGTTGGGCACAGTAAAATACTCCAAAACGCCGTTTTAATTACTTAAAAAACTTTCGGGAAAGGTCTTAGAAATTATAATAGGAAACAATTGCACAAAATTTCAAGATGAACTTTAATGCTGTCAGCAATGGGTCTTAAACCCAAGAACTCCTGTTCACAGCATCTTCTGCAGACAAGCGTTTTACTTCTGAGCTGCTGGTGCTTGCAAATTTAGTGGCAATATCATAGTTTAAAGTAACAACAATAACGAGAAGCAACGATCCTGACACAAAGAGAGTTCCCAATGATGAAGAGCTGAAATTATGAAATTTTAATGTCCCGTGAGAAACTTTCATGTTTTCTCAAACAAAAATTGCAAATTTCAGCAGCACAAATTGCTTCATAAATTAATAAAAGGAATTACAAAATTAAAACCATTTTATATGGAACCCATTAATGAAAAATTAAGTTCTAAATATGTTATACTTTTACTTACGTTACAAGGGAGTTAGTAGTACCAACGTCTTTAGTCGAAACCCATTTTTCAAACTAAACAATTCCTGCATTAAAATTTGTAAATTTTATAAATATTTAAGTATTCTGATTGACTGCCGGTTGTCTTGGAGCCCTCACATTAACTACCCTAAAGAAAAAATTTAATAGGATTTAATTCTGTGATTTCAATACTAAAAACTGTATAAATTATGGTATTTATCAGTTATAGAACCCATAATAGTCTACAGTGGAAGAGACTTGAGTGGTTATCTAACCTCCTCTAAAATTACCAATTTAAACTCCATTCAGAGAATTTACCTTCTAAAAATTACTGAGGCCTATAGGACGTCTCCTACTGCTGCTCTGCAGGTAATTGCCGGGGTTCCCCCGATTCATCTAACCCTAAGATTTCATTTTTTAATATCAAATTTGGAAGCAGCATAATTTATACTTTTTTCACCGGATTGATAATATGCCATTCGACTCAAATATTTCACTGGGAGTTGTTCGTCTTGACAAACGAATTTTTCTTCTTAACAATTTTTCGGAACCCTCCGAGTGGGAGATTTACAACGAAGGATTAATGATCAGGTCCGAAACTGGATTTACTGTGCCCGTCTTCCATTGGGGTGTCTAAATAGGGTGCACATGTTTAAATTGAATTCGTATAATTCAGTTTTTCAGGCTGAAACCTTCATCAATCAGTTTTGCAGTATTGTGGGCCGTCTCTCATATCTTCAAAGTTTCTATTTATACCGATAGTTTGTCGTCAATATTGCTACTGCCGAACACCAAAAATAAATCCGCTTTTCTTAATACCATTCAGAAAATTAGTTACTTATTCTGATTTTTACAGCTTATACTGGGGATTCGGGCCCACGTTGGAGATTTTTACAACGAAAACGTAGATTCATTAGCAAATTCGCTGTCACTGATGGAGTGAATGTTACGATTCCTCGGTTTCATATAATTATGATTTAAAAAAATAAACTTCTTTCTGAAAAGAAGATCTGGTGGTCAACTTGTAATACCAGTATTCGAGTTCAGCTGTATATTCTGTGACCAAATCTGAGTTTTTACACAAATTTTGGTTTCGTTACTTGCTTCTTAACTGGTCATGGTTCTTTGTTAGTTATTTAAATCATTTCCATTTGAAAAATACAAATTTATGTTCCTGTGGCTCTGTTGGAGATGCTGTCCACTACGTTTTCTCCTGTCCTTTTACGAAAATTTTTCATTTAAAATGTCCTAATGTTGAAGCGAAACCTATTTGTCTGAAGTCCGACTGTGAAAATCCTAAATTGCATTTCATACTTGAATCCTGTATTCTTACGGCTCGTAGAATTTCATAAATGTTCCAATATTTGATTGCATTTTTGAATTTTCAGTTTCCTTATTTCCCAGCTTTCAATTGTATTAATTTACCTTGTATAAATGTATATATTTTTGTCTAGTGCTTCATTTCTGAATTTTTCAAAATTCCTTTTTGTGTTTTTATATACTCTGCCGATGCGAGTCATTGTATCATCATATCAGCCTCCAGTATTACCAAGAAATTGTAACGTCAATGGGGTGCAGATTGATATGCATTGCAAAAAGAGAAAGACATAAAAGAAAAGAAAAGAAAAGTGAAAAGTGAGAAATTAGAAGTATTATATATATTGAATGATGACGTCAAAAATGAATGTCGTTAGAATTATGACGCATCTGTATACAAATTACTTGATTATGTTTTCTTTTGATTTTCAGGATTATGTTTTATTCATTTGTTCTTTGTTCAAACATATACTATTTTTTGTTACCCTGTAGCAAAAAATTATTTAAGAAAAATTTTCGTTTTGCCAATAAATTTTGAGTGCGGAATTGTTCATCTCCCGGGGAAAGGGCGGTTTGAGGCTCTAAACTCTTTATGTGAGCTCTATCCCCTTGGGCATTCTGCCAATAGCCCTCGTGTTGCTTTTAGAGCGACGTTAATAAAACCAACTAACCAATCAATTTCGAGAATTCTAAATAACATTTTTATAATAACGAGTTAAATCCTAATTTGTTTTAGTTTTGGTTAATCTCTAGCTTTCAAAACATTTTTGCACAAGCACTGAATAAAATTAAATCTCTCTCTCTCTCTCTCTCTCTCTCTCTCTCTCTCTCTCAATTTTGCAGGATTGATTAATTAGTTCATAAAACTGCTCATACATGATGTTTTAAAAGGTTCGTTAAAGTATTTTAGGTCATTTTTTTTTCACGTTCTTAATACCATTTTGTATTTCACTTTTATCATTTATGCCATTTATACTGAAAAACTTTACTCAGAAAAGTTAAATAGAAGTAAAATTACTCTACTTTGACTTAATTATAGAGCTATCGTTTCACTTGGTAGGAGCATTAAGAAATACACATAAACACATTGTATATCTAGCATTATTTGGTGAGCAGCTAACCTCTTTGGTGAGTCAAAAAATTTTCTGTTGAAGCGAATTGAAATTAATAGTACTCCTTATTTTTGCTCATTTCTCAGTAAGCAATGAATATTGAAGTGAAAACATCTATTCTTTCAAAAATAGATGAAAATTTTCCAAAGAAACAAATTTATTTCATTTAAACTGTTACAATACATTTTCGTGATTACTCAATGGCTCGATTCTGATTGTGTACGAGTATATCTAATGCTCCCCGGTTTTACCTAGGCAATCACTTTTCAAGTTGGTATCCAGTCCGAAGTTTATATCACCTTTTTCTATATTTAAACTAAAACCCTATAGGGAATAATCAGATCTAATTAAACCTAGTAGTAATTAATTATTAATACTAAAGTTTAAATAAAACCTAGTATTTTTAGACTGTAAAATCCCATAAAACTCTAATTATCATAGACACGAAACATTAACAGAATTCTTGCCTAAAATTCTTATCTCTGTTATTTAATAATTATGTGCTAAAGAAAGTTTTAAAGTGGAACGTTGTTATTTTAACAAATAAACTGTAATTCTCCTTTTGGTTTCATATGGATTTCTTTTATTATGATACCAAAATTCATAAAATATTGAGCTAAAGCTAAACGTTGAAGCAACAAATATGTTGATATTAATAGGAAATAAATTCTCTAAAAATTAAACTTATTCCCATTTGTAACGAATTCTATTACAAATTGTATTTGGATCTCCATTACGAGTGTTCAATCAAATGGCTTCAATGACAAAAGAAATATTCTACATTTTCAAATGTTCACATCGGTTTCAGAAAAAGTAATTGATTGAAGAAGTTTGTGAGACAGAAGAATGTAAGAGAATCTCAGATGCTATGGTTTTTTTTTTTCCGAAATTAGACTACATATCGTTACCTTCGAACATATATAAGAAGTTAGAAATAACCATTAAAATGTTTTAAGACTGTCTCCATACCCTATTTCTCCTTCAATTTAAAAAACATACGTCTCAGACCATTTCAAATTCGGCGATTTCTAAAAATATTTCTATTTGATTTTAAAAGCAAATTCGACCTTTGACAAATCAAATATTACAACAACAAAAAAACCTTTTCCACATTATCATTCGGGTTTTCAGAAATAAAAAGTAACGAAAAACTGCACTCTAGATATCAGTATTAAAATGATTCCTTAAGATATCAACTATTCTAATAAGTTTTGATTAAAAGTAAAATCGACCTCATTTCCCAACTTAAAATTGTGAAAGCTCCAAGGGCCAAGCTAACATAAATTATTGCACAAGATCTGTTTATACTAAGATGATTTGATTTTCTTGCAAATAAGGTCATGTATATTTTATCAAACTGTACACTTTTTCATGCTCAATATCACATATTTTTTTAATTCTTTGTAAGAATTATTAGCTACCTTCCAATATAAATATTTCATATATATTATTTCATTGCATGTTGTAAATTTATGAAGGATTTTACATTTAATTTAAAATCATGCCTTATTTTATTTCACAAATTTAAGAAAAACAATTTTGATGAAAAATGTGATTTACAAGTAGATGGAATTACAAGAGAATTAATTTATAGTTGAATTCTTAAAAATACAGGTATTGGGTGTGTATATATATATATATATATATATATATATTCCTCGTAGATTATTTCCGAGACAGATGTTTTCCATATTGTTTCTAAGGCATAGATACACTCATTGAAATAAAAATTTGTGCATCAAGAAGTAAGAGTGGGATTAATACGAAGACTTGGCATGTAGGTCAGATAAGTAAATGATTAAGAATGTAGCATAATTTCTCATTGTGTAATGCCACCAGAGGGGGTTGAACTTCGTTCTCCTGGTATTATAAAACAGGTAAACAGAGCTTGTTTGTGTGTATTTAATCTGTTGCAAAAGGAAGCTTTTTAACGAGATATACCATTACGCCGCCATCGAAGACAATATGAACAGCTGTCAGAGTTCGAGAAGGGAAGAATTACAGGGATGATGGAAACCGGGTGGTCAGCTCGGCGAGTAGCTCGCCACCTAGGCCGTTCTGACATTATTGTGAGGAGGTGTTGGTACCAGTGGAAAAGAAAGCGGTCTATTACAAGACGACCAAGCTCAGGATGTCCTCGACAGACCAATAGTCGAGAAGACCGTCACATCATACGACACGCACGCATAGCGCCAACTGTCTTATTATCCACCATCCTTAAGCTGCCAGCACCTTCATTACAGGCCTCTGTATCAGTCCGTACAATCGCAAGGCGTTTGTCTGTAGGGCAGTTGCTATCGCGGCGCTCATTACGTGTACTGCCACTAACACCCACTCACAGTCGCCTCCTTTTGGAGTGGTGTCACGCTTGATGGGATTGGACTGCTCCCGAACGAAATCATTTCGTCTTTAGTTACGAATCCAGATTCAATTTGGGCAGTGATAACAATTGTGTACGTGTGTGGAGGCCCCGTGGTGAACGTCTCAATCCTGCCTTCGTTGAACAGCGGCATACCGCTTCCTACACTGGTATGATAGAATGAGGAGTCTTCGCATACGACACATGGTCACCCCAAAATATTGATCCATGGCACCATGACAGCCCAGAGGTACGTACGTTTGTGACATTCTACAGCAACATGTGTTGCCACTCATGGAAGGGCTCCCAGGAGTCATTTTTCAACAGGACTGTTTACTCACACAAAGCAATGGTTTCACATTACTGGCTCCTCTACATTTCCACCCTGCCTTGGCCTGCTCGATCCCAGATTTGTCACCGATCAAGCATATCTGGGATCATTTAGGACGATAAGTTGGACAGCCTAAGAGTTTGGTTGAATTAAAGGCGCGTTTACAGCAATTGTGGAACGAGATGTCGCAAGACATCATACGGGACTTGTAAGCCTAAATGCCCGACCGTATCACATCATGCATTCATGCTGGAAATGGCCCAACAGGGTACTAAAACCTCCATTCATTTGTAATTTTTCCTATAGTAAATAATTATTTTGCTTTGATTTTGTAATCACTTACTTACATCACCTTGTAACTGCGTATGTAAAATTTAGTTTTATTCTTTAATAATCTAGTGAATATTTTTCTTGTTGTTGTCTTCATTCTTATTTTTTTATAGAATGACAATTCCATAAGTACCTGATAATTCTTTTACGATGAAAAAAATTATATCTTTTAAGCGAATTCAATGTCACCTGACAAAATAAACTTTAACGATAAAAAATACTTTTTTTATAAAAATGAAATTTTAGAACAAATTAAATTCCCTTTTAATGCTTATTATAGGTTTAAAACTAATATGCTTCTGTATGCAAAATTAATTGTGATGTGAAGCAATCTACATAACTGTATCGGGATACAATCCAGTTTTAATATTCCACATTTTGAACATGAAAGGCTCAAAGAAGTGTAATTGATGAACAACAATATAATAACTCACAACAAAATTATAAACCCCAAAAAACCATATTTTTATCACTTTTGGAATATTACTGTATTCTCATTAACAGTAGATGAACAGAACAGAACATATGTGTTTTTTGTTTTCTTTGACTGTTATTCATGAATTTTATAAGATCTCCTTAAGTTATAATTTTATTTTTTATATCAGGAGTCAGCAAAATAAGCCGAAAATCATACTAATAAGTTCATTATCAATCACAGTGTCCTAACAATAGAAATAATTCACTAAATAAATTAAACCAGATAGTTCCTCTTCCTCCTCAAGGGGAAGAATTGTTATAACGAAAGTGGCCCATGACGCCAAAACGTTCGATGAATTCTGCTCTAAAAAAATAGCTATGTCTTTCAAATCATGGGTAGAGATATTGCAAAATATTTAAGCATTTTTTTTTTTTTTACGAATGTGTATTCTGGGGATTATCTTCGGTTCATTTCTAAATAAACGTCCAGAAGTCACGGCAGATCCAAGCAAAAATGGGACGATAAAAATAATTCTTTTATTTCATCGAACGTATTTGTAACTCTCAATTTGAAAAGAATAAGAAATCGTTTATTTGATAAAAACAGAATAAAACTAATTATAAGTAAAGGAAATATAAGAGGTGACTTACAAAACCCAGTAAACTGATGTCGAAATTTAAATCTAGAAGCGGCATATTAATATTGGGGTTAACAATTACATAACTGAATTCCCTCCAGCATGGAGTCTTAATTGTGATAGTATCTCTTTTAGTATCTCTTTCTATCTCTTCCCCTCGAATAATTTGGAGAGGAAGCTTATGCAGAAAACTGAGAGATTCAGTTTTTATCAATTCAAATCTTTTTCATTAATTCCAAACAATAAACGTGGACTTGCTAAAAGAAATAAAATCGGTAGATATAAATTATACAAAATAACAAAATGAAAATAAGAGCAAAAATCTTACAAATGTAATATTTCGAAGTAAGCTTTTTATTTTGAAACTGTAATTAAATATTTAATATTTATGGAATAAGATTTTAAAATGAGTTTAAATTAGTTCATGTTTCATGATGTCCTGGGTATTTTAAATTCCATTTTTATGAGAAAAGCATTTAATGCTTTCTTTTTTGAATACGAATACCATAAACGTTTTTTTTTTATTGATAAAGCTTTAATCTCTCTGTTTCATTATATTTATCAATTTTCTATTAAAGAAAAGTAAATATGTTCTATTGGAACAAAAACTGGATTAAATTCTTTTCTCATTTTCCTATGATTATCATCGTCAATATAAAAAATGCTGGAAAATACTTTTTTTACAAATTCTAAAATCATTTTGATTTATTGAGGGTACTCTTTTACATAAATTATAAGGAAAAAGTACTTGTTAATTTTCTGCTGCATAACAATGTGACGTTAGAGATGTTATATAATTTTGTAAAAATGTACAAAATTGTAAAATTGCTATAATATATTAAATAATACCTCTAATACTCCTATAATCGATACTAGTTTCCAGAGATGAAGCCTAATAAACTGTATATGAAAATTAATTTTAAAAAACTAAATTGTAGGAAGAGCACCAAAATTAATTAGGAATGTATACTTTAAATTAAAGAATCTTTTTTTGTGTGTGTCAATAGCATTATATTATATATATATATATATACTTAACAAGCTTCAGATTTAATAATTCTTGAACGTGTGAAGCAGTAGAATATTATCGATATATTATTATTCAGTTTGATTATAACTCTTTTATATTACATCACTCAATACTATATCTACTTTAACTCAAAAATTGTAAGTGTATTATACAATAAGAATTATTAGTGAAGAAATTGGACTGTGTCAGAATCGTATTATGAATGAGTGAAATATAATTTTTTTTCACAGTTTGATTAATTTTTTCGAAAATAAATCATGAAAGTAAAATGTTTTTATGAAAAATTTAAAAGCTCAAACAACTAAGTCTACAAAATATGCTAATGATATTTCGTGTTGGTGGCCACGATTGAACCAAGTCTTCAATCGAAAAACTATATTTATAACACGAATATAGCTGGAAATTATTAGTGGTCTTTTCATGTTTAGCAAGGAGAAATTTCTAAGTGTTAGTTTTTATTCAGACCTAAGGGGGAGGAAGAGGGAGAGAAAACGAATAAAAAAATATGTTTCGTAGAAGAAAATCCTAAATTATGAGAGAGCGGAAGAAAAATGGGTTTCGGATTTAAAAAAGCGCCCTCGAGAAATAATAAATCAGACTCCGTTGGAAGAGAGACTTTTTTTTTTCTTTCACTCTGGGAGAACTTTTTATACTAACAACTTGCTTTGTTCAAAAACTGGATTATGGAAGCTCACTGCTTGAATGAAAGTTCATTTCTTTTGTATTATCTTCCTTCACTCATTTCCTCTATTTCTTAATAATCTGAAACACCATAATCCTTTTTATACGTAATTAAAATGATAATGTGATTTAAAAAGATAGTTTCATGTCATTTACAGATGGAATTCTTTGTTATGAAAATTCCTAACTTCAAATGTTAAATTTCATAATGAACCTCGCATAAAGTAATTTTCTATAATAAAGATAGGTTTTGTTCCCCAGAATTAAGACCGAAAACTGAGTGATTATTACAAAATATATTTTTAAATTTCCCTAAATCGGGAATTATAGTTGATTTTACAGAATGAGCATAAAATTGATTAAATATGTAATTTATTAATGCGACAGTAAACTGATAAATCTGTACGAATGTGTCGTAAAAAGCTGAAAATTGCTTCATTACATTAGGATAAAAAGAATCCTTATAAAACTTCTCAAATGAAAAAGTAATTGCATCAGGATATGAATATTATATCAATATGATAAATGTTCATTTCATTTTATTTTCTCAATTAACTAAGAAGTATATTTATTTACACAATTTGAATCTCTTCTCGAGAGATGATTAAGACTTATGGGACTAACATGTTCTTTTACACACCGAAGGGGAAAAAATTACAATGATACAATTTCAAATTAAATTGCATGATATAAATGATAAGAGCTACAAGAGGATAGCTCAAATTTTGTTTCTCCTCGTACTAAGAAACCAGTCTAATTACTAATAAGGCATATGAAATGAAATGGAATCCAAGTTTTTTTCTCGTGGAATTGAGAAATCAATCTTAAATACAAATACTGTACATGAAATGAAATTAAATCAAATCTCCCTTTTTATGGCATTCAGAAACCAACCTAAAATATTAATAAGATACATGAAAAGAAATGGAAGTCGCATCTATTTGAATTTTTTTTTTCAAAATCCTGATAGAATCATCACTAAATCATATGTTTATGCAAAGTTATAAAACGTCTATTTTTATTTAGTTTTTGA
>BMAW01030898.1:1164286-1242203 GCA_019974015.1 Nephila pilipes | reverse complement strand
AATTTGAAGATTCATCACCTTATTTTTTTTCTAAAATAAATATTAATTTTGAAATGTTCTATAATAATGCATATTTCAATGTCTGAGTCTAAAAAATTTATAGTTTGGTTAACAAATGATAGAGTTTCATGTAATAAATAAAAATAAAATATTTCATCAAGTGTATTCTTAAATGCCTAAAATAAAATTATTAAAGCAATGAGAGTTAGTTGTTTCAATGGTAATATAATAATGAAATTTAGTAATATAATCACACACACACAAACAATATTCACCTAAAAGAAATTTTTAAGTAACTTGGAATTATTTGAATCCAATTTCCAGATATATATTTCTTATTCATCACATCATTTCGTACTTCTCTTTTTTGAATTTGATATTTTTGACACATTTACACATAACATTTATATATTTGTATATTGGGGAAATCTCCATGAACCAATGAGATAGAACAGCTCGTAATAAATTAAAATGTCTATTAGCATTAACTTGTTTAATTAATAATTGTAATACGAAGAAATCATTATAAAAATCACTTAAAAATGTGAAATGTAAATTCAATGTATAGTAGACAAACACAAAATTTATGAAATCATTTCAACAAAAAGCATCTTTTACTTAATAAAAGAATATCGAAATTCCTTCACAAAATTCTTTATCAATGTTTTTATGCATTAAATTTGTCCCAAAAAGTATTTGAAAATGACTGTTCTGCAAAATATGTAAGAAATTCCAAAACTTTTTTAAAGTATTAAGTTAAATTATTTATCATGATGAAGTTATCAAATGTTTAAAAGATAAATATTCTTCTTTTTATAAAAGAAAAATTTAAGTAGAAAATTCGGAATGTATACTGTAATTGCATGTGATGTAGGTATACTATATGAATAATTGAATTTATTAAGTATTATTTCTTATTAAATTTGATTTTGTTATTCTTTTTTTTTTTTTATTTTACAAAGTTTTTTTTCTTTCATTCCATTGGAAAGGGTTTTAAATCTAAGTAAACACACAACATAAGCTTAACTAAGTATGAAAGTTTTAAGAATAAAACATATTCCTTTTTTTAATAATTATCAATGTAAATTAGAAGTTTAATCATCAGATTCTACAAAAAAAAGTATTTTCACAATTCATCAAACACGTCACAAGCAATTAAATTTTAAAAGTTTACTTAAGATATCTTTTTAAAAAAATTTCCGAAGTATTATTATTTTTTTACCAACATAAGTTTACAAATAAAAGTTTTAATGGATATGCACATACCTTAAAGCGTTCCTAATGTATTTGAGGAAATTTTTCTCAATGCATAAATTATATCATGAAAATCGAAATTTATAAAACAATTTGATCTTTTTCTTATTCGACAGAAAAATTTCTAGTCAAAGTGAAAAGCATACTTTCTTCGTTTCTGAAAAGAAATTTGCAATTCAAATCTATAGTTAATTTTTACGCGACAACAGGGTCAATCGAAAATATTTTGCCGCTGTCTTTTGAGGCAGACAAAAGATCTGCAGCCAAGGCAATCAAAAATTTTACCTCGACGGCTAAAGTTTTTAAAAATAGTATGAACATAACGAAATTTGAAACTATCCTTGCTCTCGTTAAAAATGAGTAACATCTCTAGATCAATTGGCTGCTATTGTAATTTGAACAACAATCATGTAACGAAGACAAATTCTGAGCTGTTATCTCTCACTCTAACTTCCAGTTACGGGTTGATTTAGGGACTTAGTTCTATTTCATGTACTAAGGCCTTCATTATTCAAAAAGTTCCTTGGGGAAATCAGAACTTGAATATGTGGCTCAATAAGAAAACCACAAGCAATTGGCCACAAGCTCGAGACCATTACCACTCAACTACTGCGGTTGCCTAAGCATTCCTTCAACAGGCCCATCTAAGACCAGGAGTCTTGAGAACACTAAGAAGTGTGAAGGAGAATACTTGAAACACTTCATTTTAGCTTACAATTGAGTTCATTCTTTCAGTAAACACGTGGATGATTTTATAGTTCTTCAGGCATGCGCCTGAAGAACTATAAAATCACTATAAATGCATCTCGTTTAGATAGAAATTTTATTAAAGTCGTAGATAGATACTAGAGCGAGTTCAAAACTAACTCGATTTTCATTTTCAAGCCAAAAATACTCTTTGACATAGAATACATAGAGTGGTTTGGGAATTTTAGTTTTTTAATTAATATTTATCCAAAATTAAACACAATTATTATTTTTATGCGTGTATAGTCCTCTTCTAAAACACAAACTTACAAACATTAATGTAATTGATAAATGATCGTTATATTATTGAGCCCAATTTCAAAAAAGAGAAAAAAATCACAAAAGTCGCTTAAGTATATCTCTTTGTTCACAGTATTAGAAAGACTATTTTTTTAAGCATTAAGTACTCCTCGTTTAACAATTATTCTGATTCACTGAAGTTTAGGTAATTGTGACGCTTCATCAGGAATCTATCATCTAGCTTTTTCAATAAGACTTTCTATTTATTAAAGAAGTATAATTCCATACATAATCACTCTCATTTTCTAAAATTTATAAGCAAGTTAAGATTTAAAATTTCTTTGGATATGTAGTGCTTTTACATTGAGAGAACTGGGGAGCTTATGTACACAGCAAACGAAAACAAGATTCTAATTTATGTACAGAGTTTGAAAAATTTTGTTAGCATCGTTGAGTTGAGGTAATAAGAGCAAATCAGAAAATAAATGTCACTTAATAACTCAAATAAGCATGAAATTACATTTTAAATCAATAGGAGGCGAATTATAATATATTTCTGACTTAATGTTCTAGTTATCATCACAAATATATTAGCGCAAGCAGAATATATTCCCGAGATTTGGGACTCGGGAGATGTCGAGATGTCGCACTGTCTTCACTCTTTGATTTCACAAGATATGAATACTTCGCGCTAATTTTATATCGTAGAAAAGATTCAATATTTCCTTGATGGAAAGAATAACGAAATCTTTTTGGTCATGCGCTTTTTTTTTCTACCAGATGATTCTTGAATTATTTAGTTTTTTCTTCACCAAAAAAAAGAATATCGTTATGTAACCAGTGTTTTTACTAAAGTAAAATTTTTCCCTCCTGTTTCAGTTTACTTTTAAATAAAATATCAAAAGATAAATGCAAGAATGAAGACTGCACTTATTGTTTCTTCGAAGACCGTTAGCCATTTTAAGGAATATATACCAGTATCTTCTACAAAATTACTATTCATATTTTTTACATGGCTCAATATTGTTTTTTTATGAATTTTGTCTAAAATGTTCCTATAGTATTAAATAGAAACAAGATGAGCATCTCAATAAACTTTAATTCATCATATGAAACTTTAAATTTAAGTTTTATTATAATAACTTTTTTTATTTCTCATCACACAGTACACACTAACTGCCTCTAAATGTCAGTATATAAACTGTATAGAAAATGCGTAGAACAGATGAAGAGAACAAAGGAAATATTTCACAATTAACAAAAATGCCCTTTTGTAATTTCTTAGAGTAATAATGTGCTAGAAGGAATTTTATAATTATTTCGAAATATAATCAATCTTAAAAAAATAGGTTGTTTGAGTTCCGTAAACAACTTAGCTTTGATCTCCAACTCCCACGGTCTTTGATTTATGAAACCATCAAATTCCTCATAGCACAATAGAGATATTCTAATTGGGTACGTTAGTTTCAGTCGAGAAATTAAATATAATACACAAAATGACATAGTTTAAAATGCATACGGTACTAGGAAATTAAAGAGTTATTCTCAGGAGTAACATTATATTTAAACACAAAATTTATTGCGTACTATATTCCTTTTTTTATAGAAGAAAAATTACAGAGATTTAAATTTTTGATTTCTCAATATATTATTCTCCCCGTTAAAAAATTTCTAATTATTCATTTTTTTTTTAAAGTTTTTTTAATTTGGAAACCATTTTCTATAGAGGTTAACTGAGAAAACACCAGCTAAAAGAATAGGATTATGTATTCTAATTTTAGCGTTATTGCTGGAGATCAGATTTAACATTGTGTTGTTTGATAACTCTACCTACTCACCTCAAAAAAGTGATGTTTTTCAGCTCATTGTTTCTCTATACTCATATAAATAAGTAAAATGAATACTAATATGTGTCTTCTGCTTGGCACAAATGAAGCTGTTCGTACAGATATATTTTCGATTTATTTTATAATTCTACTACACTACCAAATTTTATTATAAAATTTATGAGAAAAATAGTAATTCATACAACATTTTAACTTATTTATTCATATGTAATTTAAATAGTTATTTATGAATTATAATTATTTAGTGATTTTTTATTAGTTTTTAAAAACTATTTGTCATTTTGATACTGAAATTTTAAAAGTGTATTTATTATTTTTTCAAATATTTTCCATCATTTGAGTGGTACTTGGCCCGAAAAAATCTAATCGATGTCGCTAGTTAACATATTGCACAAACACATCTCGAGCAGTTGCAAATGATAATGAAATACAAGGCAATGCTTTTAACAAAAATAGGGCATCATAAACACTTTATAGTAGATCTTTGAACTCTCTGAAATTTTTTTTTAATTCCTGGTCAAAACAACCCACAAAAAAAGGTACTGCATAAAATCCAAAATGCTTAAATATAGGATATCTCTCAAAATGAATCCAAATCATGTCAAATTCCAAGTAATTAAGAAAAGCGATGAAATGTATTGCGTCAATATTTAAATCAATAAACGTCGCTTATTTTTTAAGTACTCATTTTTAATAGTCATAGATCATATTCGAATACGCAACTCTAAAATACTACTAAAATTTTTAAGCGAATTATTTCTAACACGGGATGAACGTAATACAAAATAACTCGGAAAGCGTGAGAATGGTATTTAAAAATACATATAAAAAAATGCTTTAAAAATACATTAAACTTTATAAATACAAACAAATATCAAATTAAATTAGCTTTTACAATAATAAGTTATTAGCCTTTATGATTTAAAACTATAAATGCCAATAAAACACACATTTAAATAATATTAAATTATAAACATCAAACTTTTCTTGAACAAAATTACAGGGAAAAAATTTCTAAAAATATTTCTTTATAGTTTAAAATGCTTTTCTTGGATTGAATAAAAACATGAACCTCACAACTAATCCAGCTTCTAAGTGGGATATTGTTCATGCCAAAAAGACCAATAAATTCAGTTTTGGAGGAGAAAACATTATAATCAACTTAAAATATTGGTTAGAATTGCTAAATGTTTTCAGTGAAAATGTGTACAGAAAGAAAAACTATTCTTCGAATCATTTAACTTTCTGAACTGATATATACTTAAAAACAAAAGCAGAAAAATTTTGGTGCATTTTTGAAAGAAATATATCTTTAACCAAAAAAAGAGAGAAAGTGGAAATTTTTGGAATTTACGACATACCTATTCGATCAACTGATTTGATGTTGGTAGAAACACATTCCTCATTATACTTAATCAATTTCCAACACTAGCTTGATACCATTGATTCAGTTCCTGGTAGACTGAAGTACGCGAATCATATCAACACATCTTGTAGTTGGTCAGTCACTTGTGACGTCATTACTCGCCAAACACAGCGTTGACTCTTTTAGGATAAGAGAAAAAATACGAGACAAGTGCTACATCTCAGATTTCGGCGCAGTAGAAAAAAAGACATACCGCTATGTTTAGATCGCGTTCTTGATACATGGGCATTTTTAAAAAAGACATCAGAGCCCGAACATTCTCTTAGCTCGTATTCTGTAAATTCGAGGAAATCTTACGAATTTAACGTCCGTTTTGGACATTACTATTTGATTTCTTGAAAGAACAGCTGCAAAAATCAAAATATAAAGAGAAGATACGAGTACTTAAAAAGATTTCTGAATCCAACGAAGAGATTTATTTGCGCATAACATTGTCTTAGACTTTTCGTATTATCCTCAGATATCCAATCGCGAAAGAAAACATAGGTGTGGCGAAGAGAGAAAAAAAATGCCCAACGATAAAAAAAAAAAAAAAAAGTAGTTCCTGAGAATTCGAATTACTTTTTGCTGACGATTCTAGCTACAGTAAGATCTCGTTGAGCGCTTAGGATGCGTTCCTAAAGCTCAGTGAAAGAGCGTGAAAGGAGGTCATTTTAACACTTTTTGTTTTTGTTTTTGTTTTTTTTTTTTTTTTCAATAGAAAAAGGAGAACACGGGATAAAATAAATTTTACTTTAATGTTAATTTATTTTTATGTATGATTTGCATAATATAATGTATGTTTATAACATATAAATATGCACAAAGAAATATACAGCTCATTTTTGTAATGAAAGTTCTGACTCTTCTTATCTTAATATAAGCCTTTCAGGAGCTTACCTTCTTTTTGGTGTGCACGGAAATCATGACCCAAAGGCACCCTGGTGTTTCTTTTTCTATCCCATGAGTTTATTGTTTTTTATAAACATGGGTGATGCGCCCCCGGAATACCCTACAGGCCCTTTCCTTCCCTCCTTCTTGTAAACCAATTTTTATCTTTTTTCCTTTTTTTTTAAAATGTCTGGATCACAGTCGCCCCTTGTTTGAGTTTGCACAGCTTTTTTGAAAATGAGAAAGTTTGATTCATTATTATATTTTTGCAATTGACCAAAGCAAATAAAGCAACCAGCGCTTCCGCTTAAGCTAATTTACAAAGTAAACACCGGCAAATTCGTATATTTGGCATACTATGAAAGTACACTACACACATATAAGTATTGTGTATCATACACAAAAACATAGATGCTCAAAAGTATTACCAAATACTAATTCACTAAATAATAATACTAAAATTAATAATATTCACTAATAAATTAACTTATAATAAAACTAATAAAATAATGGAGAACAGTATGGAAATAGAAAAGGAAATTTTGAAAATCAAAAAGGCTACAATACGTTAAATCTGAGTTAATCGAAGAAACTATAAGTGAGATCTTATTGTGAACAAAGAACTCTCCCAAACCAAACCGAAAAATCATATCCTTACAGTAAGATCAAAAAGGAATAGTATAGTTTTCTAACCAAATATTTTATACTATTGGACTGAAATTAAAATATTTTAGCATAATTTTTGTATAATGAACAAAATTTTTACGACAATTAACAAATATTTAATTAATAAAAACAACTTATGAATGATTTAATAGCACTGTTTTGATTTACTTGCTATGCTAACACCTCTGGTCAGTTACATTTTATAATTATTGTTTTTTCTTTATATTCTTGAGAGAAAACTATCATTGTGGATAATTTGTTTTATACATATGATAAACATAAGGATTATTGTACTTTTCCAACTTTAACATTTAATGTAATTTTTATTTCATCTAACTTTCTAATTATATTATTTAATGAAGTTAATCTCAAAAACGCATTAAGAACATTGTGATTCGTTTTATAATTACTTAAGAAAATATTCCCAAAATAGAAGTTTTCAAGCAACAAACAGTAATATTAAAAATTTAGGTCCTTAAAAAGCTTCCGGCGCATTTCAGTTTGTCTACCGATAATAGTATCAGAGATTCATAAGAGATTGTAGAGTAAAGCAATTTAACACATAAAATTACAGCGGAACATTTATAAAATGCGTGAAACGGTAAGCTACACCATTAAAACTTTCTTTTCTTTCAATTAATTAACTGAAAGCTTACTTTTACGAATTTCATAATTGAAATGCATTGGCCTTTAATAATTAAAGTACAACCAGTCTTTTATGTTTAATTTGAAAGTACATGAACATAAAAACAAATGATACTTGAATAATTATACTTTAAATAGTTTTTACTTATTTTTTCCTAAATTTAACACCATACATGATTTACAAATAAAGAATTATATTTTTTATACAAATTCCCTGTTTGATAAAAAAAAAAATAATCACGGATTTTTACTTAAAAAAATTTAATAAATGAGTTTTGATCAGGAATGTGTCCAGTCTTACACGTAATGCTTTCAGGCCATCGATTTTTCGTGCTGTCAGTTATGTTGTCAGACTCCAGAAAGGAAAGTAACGCTCATATGAGAATTAACACTGGCTCCAGCTCATTTAACTGTCTAAGAGGACTTCAGACAGCCACCTGCGTTCCGAGGTAGACATTCCATTCACACCCAATCTTCATCCTCAAGATAGTCATTAACAAGCCTAGATCAATGAGTTTGCTATTATTTTAATTACTATTATTTATCTTTAGGATTAAATCATCACTAATAGCATATGATGTTCCATGCAGTAAGGATCTCGGGTCAATATTTCACAGCTTAAGTTCCTCCATGAAATACATGCAAATCTGCATGATCACCAAGAAAGATTCCAGCCCAACCCACGATTCCACCTCCTTTACAATTGTGTCTGTCAATAATGTTAGATTGGTTGTATCTGGTTCCTTGTTTTCTCCACATCATCAGACTATTTAAATCCCTCTGCAACGTAAATTGGTACTTGCTTAGGAAAAGTACGGAAGCCGATTGCTACCTGCTCTATGTAACGCGCTCTCTTACCCGACGTAGACAAGCACTTTTATAGCGTCAATTAAGAGGGACACATACAAGGAGTCCTTAATTGTACAGACATCTGTGCACCATAACAGCAAATGTGATCTTCCCTGCTGAGACACAATTATTTGAAATGGACCAAGGCACAGCAGAGTTCTTCCTCTTCTTTCGGTCAAAAGTCCTAGAAAGCAATCACACTCAAGGACAGCATGGAATAAATCTTCTTGATATCAAATTTTATGATTCATACTGATCCAAGAGTCTATGGACCCCACTACGAGACACAATAATTGAAATACAAAAATAAAGTCGATATAAACTGACGTCTTTCTGAAGTCAGTTCATATCAACCTACAGTGTGATATCTATGAATGATCTAACACATTTAAATCACAATAAAATAATAAGGATATCTGAGTTAGTATTTCACCTCCTCAACATTCAAACGATACAAGGACTCTAAGGCCCAGTTGATTAAATATGTAAGATCCTTCCATATTCCATACTATATCCTCGCATACTATATCCAACAAGAACGTTGCTAAAGGCATTCAGGCAAAAAAAATCCTTAAAAAATACTTGACACTGTGAGTATATATGTGTGCGTGTTTGTATTCAAACGAGTGGGTTGAAAAAAAGATTTTTTTTTCTATACTTGCATTGTTAATTTCTATATTATATTGCATTTCACCAGTGAATACGAAATTAATTTAAAAATTTTCCTGGAGCTTTTCGATAAAAATAAGAATTGGTGAAAAAAACAGGATTACAAATTTGCATAAACTAACAAGGTGTGTGATATATGCACAAATGTTAAATATTAGGGTACAGTTTAATATCATGACTGGAAACTGCAGAAAATATTCATGAGTTCGATAAAAAAAAAAGTGAAATCAATGGTAACAATATTTTATATTCTATGGATGAATGTCATCCATTGAAACCAAAAACTTCTCTTTTTTTTAAGTTAAACCGAATTTAAAGCACATATTTACCTTCATAAGAATAATTTATAAATTATATTTTATTTTAATTATATTTATTTTAGATTTAATGAAAGAATTAACTCAATATTTTCCATTCATTCTGGGTTTTTTTAAATAATATATGGGCTTTCACTTTCCTGTTATAAATATTAAACGAATAATTGTACTTCTATGCTTATATAACGTAAAAAATGAATGAACAGGTTAGTAATATTAAAATAATCTAAAATTTGTAAATCTTCATAGTTGGAATGCTAGACTGTAAATTAATACTATTAAAAATGCTGAATGTGTGTGTATTATTAATTTTAAATTTTGAAAAACAATTATTAAGAGTTGTGCAAATATATTTTGTAAGTTTATTTATAGCATTTTTTTTAAATATATATATATATATATATATATATATATATACAGTTAGTATAAGATAGTAAACTTGTCATAATGTATAATATCTGTTCTCATAATTTAATACAGAAATTAATTTTAAAAAAGTAACAAAATTTTGTTTCCTTCAGTGACAATGAAAGATTGATTGTTTTGTAAATGTGTTAGCTCTTGTATCCTAAATTTTTCAAAATATTCACTTTGTTATAAGATTTAATACGATTAACTATGTAAGTATTTAAACCTCAGGCCAATAAACTGGTGAGATATTTTTAAGAAAATATCACGGGGCTTTTAGAAATAGTCCACATTTATTTATTTATTTATATTGAACGCATTTCTTGATTGGCTTTTGAATATGAATATAAAAAAGTTGCTTTTCATACACTTTCCCTCTTCCAAAAACTATATTCATAAAGCACACCACTGGCCAATCAAAATGCAACATCATGAAAAAAAGCATCCAAAACCACGTAACATTTCCAGCGTGCGTGTCCTGCGATAGGATATTCAAATGATTAGTTTCTCAGTGCAGGTGCACATCATGGGCATTTGTAGCGCAACCAACCAGCGCTAAATAAAAGCAGAACAGAATGTCGTTTTGAAGTACTGAAATTGCTTACAAGTGAACTTGTTTTGAGTGAGAAGCTTCAGTACGCTTCAAAAAAGAATACGAGTATCATTCGAACCTGTTTCAAAGTTTAATCTAGGGTGAATAGTTGCCTATTGAGAATAATATTATCCTTCCGAGTGTTGGATGTAAGCAAGCAACCATGATGCGTATCTGTAATCTATGGATGCATAAGAAAATTACTAAACGACAACACCAATTAGATCCACCTCATCCATCACTACACTTGATTGCAGGCATATTGTGCTCCTGGCCATGATAGATTGCTCTGCTACATCAGGAGCCACATCACAACAAACAGATCTGTTGCACAACAATCGGTATCCTCACGTACCATTCGGCATAGATTGCAGCACAGTAGAATTTTGACATGACGTCCATTACTGTGATTACCTTTGTATAAAACTGCAGGCCTTTTCGTCTACAATGGCGTATTGAACGATGGGCATGGACAACCGAATATCATGACATTGTCTTTACAGACAAATAGCTATTCTGCCTGCAACGTTACAATGGTCGGTTAGGAGTCTTCGAGATACAGCAGAGAGATGTTGCTTAACTGTTGCCTAATGCATCTCCATACTGATCTCGCACCCAGTATTATGGTTTGAAGTACAATTGAATTCCACTCCCTCACTCAAACCTCCTAGTACGTGTTGCCAATGCTATATATCTGAGGTTTTGCAGCCTATTGTCCTCCCTTACCTTCGGAACTCACCTGCGATCACATTCAAACTGGTCAATGCGCTACCACAAGTGGTATGCAAAGTTCAAGACTCCTTCTTTGCACACCATATCACATTGCTGTCTTGGCCTGCCTGTTCTTCAGATCTATCGAACACGTCTGGTAGATTATTGGTGCACAACTATCCTGGTATAAACCACTCGCTGTTGCTCTAGATCAAATTTGGCAATGGGAGGAGACAAAATGGGCTGCCATACCCCAACAAGTCATCTAAACCCTCTTTCGTTCAATTCTGAAGGTGATCAGTATTGGTTACTCCCAGACGTGGCTTCAACACTCAATACTGCTTTCAGCTCCCTCCTCTTCTACTCCTTTCTACTGTATATTATCTCTTCATAAATTTAATTTTGTTTTCTTTTGTCCTTTTTGATGTAGCATTTCGGAAAGCCAACAGAGCAAATGATTTTGATAATTTGAGCACTTATTTTACAAACAACCTGCTTTTTTAAGGAAAATTGCCTAAATACAATTAATAGATTAAAAGGGTAAATTCCAATGTGAAAGCAAAATATTTATAAAAAATATAATTGAAACAGATGTCTTTAAAATAGTGTTATTCAAATCCAAAGGATAAGTGGTTAAAGAAAATTGCAAAAAAAAATTAATGCTTATATACCTGGAACATATCGTATAGTAGGACAATTAGATACGCAAGCATATATCGCACTCCAAATGAATCATATCAGGAAATTGCAAATGATCCAGGAGAGCTCAATATTTAAAATACTTATCTTTATTTGACAGTTAAGTTTGAATTTGTATGCATGAGGATAACATTCATTTGAACAGAACAATAATAAGGTGAGTTCAAATGTTTACAAACTAATAACTAATGGAACATAGTGATGAGCAACTTCCGAGTAACGTTTAATATCCAGGAAATGCCTTCAGAAAACTGTGGTTAGTTACAAAGCGAAAACGATGAATCTTTTGGTGCGAGATTCCTTCAACAGATCTAGAATGAACTTTCGCCTGGTCTGAGCCGTCGATGGAGAGTAGGAAATCCAGTCAGGTTCGGGAGAGGAGTTCTAGTTGGATTGTATTCGTAGGTGGAGGACAGCAATCGGATTGGCAGGGCAAGGGAATAACTCCATTTCTTCTTTGAGAGTGCACTCTTCTGATAGCTTCAAGGGTAGAAATACTAATGAGGCAGATGCGCAAACAGAATATTTGTAATTTGCATAATTGCACGCATGCTGAAAATAGTTGCTCTAAAGTGCCACCTTGAGAGCAAGGTGAAAATATTCAAGGGGTTCGTCACTCTTAATGGCATGGTGAGAAGGTGGCAAATGATTCAAGGTGGACCGTTTCAAGTGCTTTATAAAAATCCCAGAAAGCACTGGTTGTTAAACAAACATTTTAACAGAAAGATAGGATTTTATGATTACTGGTTACTGACAAAAATCAATGTCATTTCGTAAAATGGTGCAGGGTTCAGTAAGTTATTAATTTCCATCTCAACAGTTCAAAAAGGATTCTCAAGCATACAAGTATATAAAAGGTTGCAAACTGACGAATACGTTACCTTAAATCTAAATGCATCAAAAACCCTGATAAAATAGAAAATGTAAATACATTAAGAAATACATTAAGAAATAATTTATTAGATAGAAATACATTTAATACATTACTACATTAATAGAAATAATTTTATTCAAATAGAAATACATTAAGTAGCAATAAATACATTTCTGTGCTTTTTTTACAAAAACATTCCCTTTATTATGACTAGTTCAAAAGAAGCATTAGTGGTACAACTGACTCAAGAAATCAAGATAATTTTTCAATAGTTATCAGTCAGGTTTCGGTTTCGACTTGCTTTGGAAGTAATAGAAGGTCAGAAAAACTGCATTTATATATAGTTCTTGAACAACTTTCAACTATCTAATTCCACGTTTGAGAACTGTTTATTAACCTACTTTGACCACATCTGGGAGAAACAGACTGCATGTCTCAAGATATTTAAAATAAAACAACTATCTACCAAGCGCACGTTCTAAAAGTCAGTTATTTTCTTCAAACGATATTAGTATTGTAGAATTTCTTATAAGAAAATGCTTTTAATAAATCGATTAGGATGGGGCACACAAAAAGAGACTAATTTCAAACGCGGTAAAATTCAAAAAATAAATTAACAAATGTTAAAATGTTTACCAACAGATTTTTTCTTAAATTTACCTTTGAGAATACTAGATCACACTTTTACTGTTATTAAACACAATGTTTATGCGGCTAAAAATTGTTTTAAAATATTTTCGATTATATATTTAACATCTATTATTTCAAAAAAATATATCAGCTTTAAAAAAAAAAAAAAAAAAAAGAGCTTTCTTGGTGTAATAAAACTACAGTGAAATAAAGTTGTCTTTCTCTCTTGTCACTAGAAATGCACATAATTAGTAACCAAATTAAGGAATATTTCCTAATAATTTGTTTTATATCTGTCATTTTGGAGCATAAAGTATTTGACCCAAAATAAAAATATGGATAGATTTAACAGTAATGACTTTCAAGAAATAAATGTTAAAATCTTTTTTCTGTCACACTTCTTAGAAACAAGAATCCCTTCTTGATAATGTTTACACAAAAGTTACCTAATTTTCGTTCAGCATTTGATTAATCGTATGTTTACAGTGGATTCTTAGTATATAAGTCACTTCAACATCAACAGGATTATTTTCAGCCTTAAGTCGATTATGCTGAAAGCAGTTTCAACGTAAAATCCGCTTCAAGAAAATTTGAGTTTAGAAACGAGCATTGTTATCTTTGCTCAGTTTTATATTAATCTAGGGATGCTCGAGAGAAGTAAAACCACAAATTAACTCTTGTTTTGTTGGCGTCAATAAACAAGAAAGTGCTTTTGTGGGTTTTCTTTCCTGCTCTAATACAATCACTAGGTGAAACAAAAGTGTTAAACATTAAAAATTAAATAAAGTGAAACATTCTCTGAAAAATATGGTTAAAAAATAACATCTATCAAACAATTAATGTCTTCTAAAGTTAGGAAAGTAAACCACCTCGTAGCTGAAAATGACGTAAATCACAGAAGTACTTAGAAAAAATCTTAGTGTCTGAATATTTTTTGTTATTTCGATAACATTTCACACTCAGTGCATCAGTATTTGATTTGGAACACAAAAGCCATATTTTCGTTTCATGAAGTTTTTTTTTTTTTTTTTTTTTAAATTTTGCATGTTTTTGAAATCACAAAACAGTTTTATTTTGTTTCTACTAATCGTAGAAAGAGACATATCAAAGAGCTTAAAAATGAACAATAACTGAAAATAAGCCATTTGAATTACCGGATATGGGCAGTGATTTGTTATTTTAAGCATCAGAATGCATTAAAAGTAGTTTATCAACTCATCATATATATATTGCCCCGAAGTGTACAAGCACCGATGGTGCAGGGGTAAAACGCGTCTCTGCAGAACTAGAATTCCCGGATTCAAAACAGTGTTGGCAACATTAAAAGTTCACGCTAAAGCTTTGTTTAGTTGCTCTGTGTTATTTCTGTCCTATAATTTCCAGAACCTTCCAGAATATTCTTTATTTTTCTAGAGCGGTGTTTAGAATGTAATATATAAACTTAGCCAAGTGTAGCTGTTTTAAGTCTACTAATGAATATCGTTATTCACTTACCTTGGGTGCTCAATTCAACCTGCTTCAATATCTCCGTGACTATATATATATATATATATATATATATATATACAGACGGATGATTGCTAAGGACGGATCACAAATCAAATTGTAGCAAAAACCTGAGTGGGGAGGTAGGTTCAGCATTGCAAAATATTGTTGCTACGCTATTCAAACATTAGAACAAATATCATTTAATTGTCTGTAAAGTACAGAAAGAGTTATGGAACACCTTAAAAAATAAATGAGTTAATTCGGTGCTGTGTACGAAACAATGGAAAAATGAAAAATACATATAAATGATAGAAGTGACCTTTCAATAAGGAGATAGTATGGAATACGACTACTTACCGGTGAGCGTGATGTAACATTCCAGTCAACGTATCATGCTTTGCTTATTATTCAGCCAGCAATTATATCGAGACAATTTATCCCACTCCTCATTCAGAGCGGAGATGAAGGTTTTTTGTTTTGTTGGAGGATATTTTCGACAAGCCAGTCATCTACCCTAAGCGTTCCAAACATTTTCAATGGATTTTAGATCTGGAAAACTTGTTAACCATAAAAGGCAATGAATATCCTAAGCTCGCTAGGCGTTTCTGAACAGCACCTGATTGATAACATGGTACGATGGCGTCCATGAAAAATAATTATCATCAATTACCCCACAGGTAATCAAACATGAGGCAGTAAGACTTCTTCAAAATACTTTTAGATGCTCATATTCCCAGAAGCAAGTACATGTAGAGGTGGACATCGAGTGATCATAGTACTAGTCCATACCATAACTCTGCATATCCATACCATAAGTCCGCCTGTAAAGTCTATCATCTACAATCCGATCACACAATGAATCTGCACTCATCCGAGAACAGTATGCATGCATGGTCCTATTCGGTCCAATTACGATACTCAAGACACCATTGCAACCATACTGTACGTTTCAATGTGGACAATGGCACACACATTCAACAGGTCAGCAGGAGTATAGTCATCCTTTTCTCTAACGTCTCGAAACAGTTTTTTGGGATATAATCTGTCCTGTGTAAGAAAAATACTCAATTGTCACTTCCGAATCTATAGTGAGCCAATTCTTTTTTCCCAATATGACAATGAACCTGTCTACTATAGTCGTATCTCTACCCCGATCTCCCATGTACCACACATTCCACCCTTTTGAACGCTGTGGGCGATACTGAACCCTCTGGAAGCACATGTCATTCTTCCTCTTCCCCCTTCTTTCCAAAAATACAGCCATGCTTAAAATCGCTTAAGTCATATTGAGAACACATACCGAAAATTCGAAGTTCGTCAATTTATTTTTTCCCTTCAGCTTTTCACTTGGAACAATAGTTATTCGCTCGGAAGAAATCCTATAGATCTCTTACCCGCGTTATCACTTGACGAACAAGTGTAGAAAAGTATATTTTCATTACGAAATCTTCTCCATTTTTCCTTCCTACATCCCGCATTTACTCTAATAATTCACATTTTGCTTCTGTGGAAAATACCGCATCCAATGTAACCATCTTGCCTCAACGCAAGAGGGAGCTGCTCTCCATCATAACGATATTACTTTTAATAAGCTATCTGGCACTTCTTTGTTTGTTCTTGTACAAGAAAGATGTAATTCGTTTCGGGTCGATTTAATCGGCCAAATTTATAGATGTTTCTTTATTAAATATTTTAAAATTTAACTGCGTATGGATTTAGTGAGTGTCAGTGTCCGTTACTGGAACCATTAGTTATAGATAGTTAGCTAATTGATATTTTTTCTTCAGCTTCCTTTCATTTTACAGCTGCTTCGGGAAATAATGTCAGTCGTCCTTAACAATTTGTCCACCAATTGTTATATACAGACATACACACAGGTACACACACACACACACACACATATATATATATATATATATATATATATATATATATATATTATATAAATCAATAATACTTTTTTTTAAATTTTGAAAATAAATTTTATTACAAGCATCTCAAATTTGACAATATTTATTTGTTTATAAAACAATAGATATTCAATTGTAAACATTTTTGGTTTATAAAATAAAGAATATTTAACTTTAAACACCTTTATCTTAAAATATTTTTATGAGAAATTTCTATAAACTTGAAATATGATTACTGAAGTAATCATCAAATCATTTTGAAACTTTGCTTATTGTATAAAAAGTATTTTTACATTTGTATTTTCAAAGTGTAACGATTTTCCATTCGTGGTCTAATATCTTAAAAATAGTTTCTTATAATGTACTAAAAATCTTATATTAGTTCTTTAAATTTACGTAAAATTTTTATTTATGTAAATGGCATATTACATGTAGTAGAAAATAAAGGCTCGACAAATAAATTGAAAATTTTCCCTGCAATTTATTGTTTTTCCTCTTTGCTGCATTTCTAATTTTTTTTTAATTCTAAAAAATCTCAATCAATTCATTTTTTTTATATAAAATCGGAGAGTTATTTGAGACTTTATATGAATCATTTTAATTTTTCCTAAAATTAAGTGGGAAAATATTATTAATGTTGAAAAGGAATTCTCACTTTCAAATTCTCACCTTCAAATGACCTGTTGGGACTCTATTTGACGTTATTTGAATTGAGAACATCTGCTAATGAATGAACCGTGAATTATTAGCATTAATATATTGAAGTAGCGAATAAAAGTGGTCTGACAGCCAGATTGAAAGCGTTGATACGAAATGAAGAAGTTGGAGGATTAAGTTGTAGAAGAGAGAAAATTGAACAGCTAGGTTGAAAGAATAGATAGGTTGAAAGTGTTCTGAGGAGGGAAAGCAACTTGGCATACAACGTTTACTGTCAGGAGGCTATAAGACAGAAGGTTTGCTGAGATTGAATTTAAATTCCATCCTGATTCGGACCCCCTTTTAAACTATTCATATCAGTAAGTTTTCTCACTAACACGAAAAGGGAACACTCCGCATTCGTAATAATTTATATCAGGATCATTTTAAGCATGGAACAAATATCAGTTTGATTTTCTTTAGTGACTCTTTCATGTGTGAAATTTTATTGAGTTCAGCATTGCTCTTAACCTTGTTAAGAGCAAAGCCGAGGTGTCACAAAATAGTTTGAATTACTGTTTTGGAAAAAAGTTCTCCCCGAGTCTATTCCTTGATACCTTAAAATATATGCTATATATAATGATATTGCAGCGGCTCTCTCGACAGCAACAATGTCAGCAGTTAAAAGGCCTTACTTAACCAGCCGGAAGAGATGTCTTTTCAGCCTGGTTGGTAAGAGCGTGTAAAAAGCGACCAGTCGACTTTCGGACCCGCTGGACCAGGGTTCGAAACAACGCTGCCGCATCAAGGTCATCAACTCTCTCCTCGGAGTCGGAAAACCACCGGAATGCCGAAATATTATTTATAAATTAATATATATACATTTCAACTAACACATGTGATTGTTTCAAATCATTGGATTTTGAAACAAGTATTCTTAAAATGAGATCATTTTTTGCTGTTTTAACTTGACGAGAAATTTTTTGAAAAGCCCCTTTTTTCCTAGCCAATTGTCGCTTAAAACTCATGTTCGTTGAAAATAATACTGTTTATTCCCTCTATCAAAGACATAACTCTTGAAAAGGACATAACGTATTTCCTTTCACTTTGTAAAACGGCTCTCAAATCATAAATGATGAAACACTCTCTGATAATTTACTTGTACATCCATCAAAAGTATGCCAAAAAGTTTTAAGCTATAACACAGAAGTTTAAAGTCAAATCCGAAAGTTGTATTTCGAATTTAAAATTTCCAACTAATGCTTCGTTGAAAAGATATTTCTTGTTTATTGAAAAACTTATATCAAAGAGAGTTTTGTTCTTTTTCATTAAAAAATTTGAACGAAAAAATTATTTTTATTTATACGTACAAAGTCATATATTATTAATATAACAGCTGATCTGGAACACAGGGGGAAAAAAATAAACTTATTTCATTTTATAAAAAATATTAAAGTAATTTATGCAATATATTAAATTAATTTCTATGACGTCAAATTAAGTTTTAAACTGTAATATTTTGTGCAATGAAAACTGGGTAACGAATATACTTGGAAACTCAGGTGAAAGTGAGAACTTACGGGCTCATGACTAAATTCAGTATAACGAAACATTTGTTTCAATCACTTTTTTGCTAAAGCAAAATACAAGCTTTAAGAAATAACCTAAAAGAAGGTCTGAAATGAAATGTTAAAAAGAAAAAATAATAACGTAGGATCTAAAATTCCTCATCTTGACCTCTGTATTTTAGTGATGGAATACATTGTAGAATATCTTCGAGCTCCGTCACATTTGACTGATTGTTTTTTTCGTATATTGTACATAAATGATTTATTCTGTAAAAAGTCATAATGTTTCACATTTCAAACATATTTTCTTACCTATCAAATTGTTCGCACGTCTTTGAATGATTGATATTATGTAATAAATAAATCATATAGGGGTAAAAGTAAATCTTGTACGGTTAAACAATTTGTACAGCAGATAGATAAACTAATTTTGTAATGCTCCGATTTTGATGACCAGATAACCTAGTGATTTTAGACAGATATAAAATTACTTCAGAAATGTATATAGTATTTTGTTTAAGGCAGATGCAATTAATTGATTATAATGCACTCTTTTGTTATATTAATTTCATAAAACTTAATATGAGTTCCAAAATTTTCGAAATTTCAGGATTTTTTAATTATAAAAATTGTCTCTATTAATAATAAATTAAAGAATGTTTAATTTTGAAATTAGAAACAGGTTATGTATAGTAAATAGTGTTTCTTTTTTGAACTAAATATTTTCCTACTTGATTTTGATTATTTTCGAAATTTTTTTTCAAAATTATTTTGTTGTTTATCTCTACAGAATTCTTAAACAGGATTAAAATAAGTTCCTTAACTAATAATGCAGCTTCAGTTTGATTCTATTTAATATATTTATGTATTTCGACTTTGTCATTCTTAACATACTCTTGCAAATGCCATTAAATTAAAATAAAAATGTACGATCCATTTGTAATAATTAATTTAGATAAAATAAAATTATTTAAGAAAATTTTAAACTAAGGAAAAAGTTGAGCAACTTTGAAAACCATCTTGTATTAAAAGGAATAAAGAAAAATTTTCCTTGAATTTAAATATGCAACCAATCGCAGAAAAAAATTACGAAGTTATTCATTAATATTATCCTAGGTATTTGTGCTGAAATCACGTAGCTAGTTAAAACCAAATTTAGAAAGCTAAAGAATAAATTTTAAGAAAATCTAAGTAAACATAATGAATCAGAATTCCTTTCCGAAAGAGTATTTTGACTTCAATTCTTGTGAACACACTCTCAGTTTTAATTTTTTGGGTAGTTTTTTATAGATCTAAATAAAGAAACAACAATTTAAATATTTAAGAAAAGACGCTTTGTAACAAAAGTTACTCCATACCTAATCAGAAACTTAGCGAAGCAAAGAGGTATTTAAAATTTTAATTCGATTTTAATTATTTCAAAATTCATTTTCCAATCATAATTTTTCGTACCTGATTTGGTATGAATTGATGTCGATTTAAGGCAATGCGAAGACTTTTAGATATGCACCTCATAATTAGGATAGAGGGCTAGTTTGTGAAGTTTTTCTTCATTATTTATAACTCTAAAGTTATCTTAAAGTTTAATTAAATAGTCAATTAGTTGAAAAACTCTAAATGAGGATCTGTAAGATAACGACACCAAACTTTGTTATCTATCAAAGAATATGCAAATTTACTCTCTCTCTCTCTCTCTCTCTCTCTCTCACTCGAATCTCCCTTAACTCAATCAATCCTAGTTTATGTTCAAATTATAAAGTCTTAGCTTACCAAATCATTTATTCCGATTCAAGCACTTCTCGATTATAGCAGATACGACTTCTATTATTCTGATAATAAAAGTAATTGGAAGTGATCAGGAGTCGTTTCCAACTACTTTCAATATAACTGATTAATTACGATGATTCACATCTATCTACAACATCTATCAGATTATCGTTATCCTCTATCTCCCTCCCTATCCTTTCAATTTTATTTCGTTTATATATGACTGTCTCTAATTCAATTTACTACACTTCTAATTTTTTTTAATAACGTTTCATTAAGGTTCGTAAGGATTGTAATTATATGCAATCCAAATTACCAAAAAGTCCCCGTAATTAGCGAAGAGAAAATCACCAATTGCTCAACGTCATAAATTACGAATTCACGCCGTTTTACAACTACACGATGGTCACTGGCAACAGATTTCGTAATTTTAAATCATGAGCATGTGATGAGAATAAACCATCTGACTTACTAAACGTGAAACTTTGAAGTTCAGCTCCATTTAACTTGCCACAGTCCCCCATTTCTCTTCATGATGGAATCTAGGCGGAATCAGAATACGAATTCCTAACTCACCTTGAACATAAACGAGGTTCGTTACCTTCAATATTATATCTGAATAGACAATAAACACTGCTTAGAAATGAAATTGAAGCATATCAGAGAGATTTTTTTTTTAAATGTCCGTTTGTAAGGACGCTTCAAAAAGTATCCGTATTAGGAACGAAAAGTGGAAATGGGGATAATTTATTGCCCAATGGTAGTTTTTAGTTTTTCTAAGCCCGTGAATATGATGCCCTTCGCAATCAAAAAAAAAAACAGTTGTCATAACTTTTTTTGCCGATGAAACCGTCTTCGACTTCTTTGGAGCAGACTCGCCGAAAGCAACCCATTGTTTCGATTATTGCTTCATTTCTGGTGAAAAAATCATTAAAAAAAAACTGTCTCATAGACGGTCACAACTCGACGCAAAATGACGATGTTCATTTGACATGGTAGCAATCAAAATTAACCTATTAATCAGTGTCAATTTTTTTTTTCATGCCATTTAACAGATATCAGCACACAATGATAACACCACCTACCCTTCCCAACATTATTTGTCTTCAAATACAGGTACTGCTTGAACCAAAATAACTTAAATTTATTATAATTAATTATATTTCGCGATACATAAAAAATGGTATTTATACTTAGAAAATTTGAATCTATATAACTTTCTGACTTTCATGGACTTTGAATTTAAAACTACAGAAAATAGGAGGGGAGGGGGGATTTAGAATAATTTGGTATGAACTGATGTCGAACTAGAATCTTCAGAACTACGGACGACAGATCTCGTTACATTGAACCACAGTAAAGCTGTGACGAAGACATATGAGCTAATACCTAACTATTTTTACTTCTACGCCATGTCATGGGAGAGCTTTGAAGCTCAGTTCCATGTTACAGATAACAATCCCCATTATACTTCACAAGGAATGGAAACGAGATTCAAACTCCAGTCTTAACCTGCACATCACTATGGGAAGTTCGGGACTATGACCACAGGGTTTTGTGGCGCTATTTTTTGAATGTTAATTTTCTTTTTCATTTCTGAGATCTCCGTTAACTATTTTTTGTTATTCATCAATCCAATTGTCAAATGATAGCAGTATTCTGTTTATCAAAAAGGAAATTCATTGATAAAACTTGTTTTTGAGATAATTGACCGCTGATTAGTCGCTATGTCTTTAAAAAAAAGCAATATTGCTAAAAATAATCTTTTACGTCGTAACTATTTTGATAAAATGAAAATTTAAGACATTTTTTTCTTACTATCGTATTCATCTCCATTTATCTTGACTATTTGATGTAATTATACTTTCTTTTTTATTATTATTTTTGTCGGATGCAAGAAAAAAATATACATCATAAATTTAAGGAAATCAAAACTTTCAGAATAGAAAGAAAAATCTACTTTTATATTAAACGGGAATGTCTGCATCGCCTTGAAGTAAATGTGAAAGATTAGCGGAAATCAAATATATTGTTTGAAATTAATCCAAACTGAACCAATAGCATTAAAAAATTAACTGAATAATTAATTAATTCTCTTGACTTACGAAATATTATAAAAATAATCAACTTCAAGGCAAACAAAAAAATCTCATTCAAAAGCGTTGTATTTCTTAATCGTCTAAAATCAAATGTAACACTTAAATTGTTACAAAAATTACTCCAACAATTTTCCATTCATTAAAACTGTAACATAATAAGTTAATGAATAATTAAGCAGTTTTAGAATCAATATATGTGAATGAATTGTATAGTTAAATGTTATTAAAACGACTGAGAAACGGAGAAAACTGCTAATATACTTTATTTTTTAACGTACAGCTTCGTACATCACAAATAACTTTATTTGTCAGTCACAGACATTTCGGGATCTGATAATTTTATATAATAAATCTTACAGCATAATCAACGTGGTACAGAGTTTGAGTAATCTTAGAATTTTGAAATTTTACGGACTCTCACGAATACATTTCTTCACATTGGAGTCTTAATACATTATGTCATATCCAACACGATAAAATAAATATTCGTAAAAATTATGTTTCGTCAGCTATAGAGCGAACTACGTATAAAGAAATTAGAAAACCCGTTAGATATCACTACGCACATTCTTGTTTATATTCGAAATTCATGCGAATTTCTCTCAAAGCATTCCAAATTGATGACATGTGTGAACGTCATATGTCTTAGGAATTGCTACGAATTAGACTCAACTAAATTTCGCCGAGCAGTTGTTGAAAGGGATAGTACACCGGAAAGGAGCCGCTTCAGTTTTTGTTTTGTTTCCTATAGCTTATTTTGTTATTTTTTGCACTTAAGCGAATAGATCCTCGAACAGTGGTCCCTTTCATGAAGTGGCCCTTTCCCCTGATTGGTTAACGTTTAATACAGAGGTAGAACATTTATCAAAATCTTCTCGCCACTTAAAGAAAATACCAAAATAATAACTGCAAGCGAAAAAAGTAAAAATCTCCAACAAAGTAAAGTATTTGATGCGAAACAAAAAAAAATCGAATGACTTAAGACTGATGACAGAGGAAGAGTTGGCAAAAGATAATGAAGAATAGGTTATTTTTTCTGCTGTACCAGAAACAGATTGGGTGAAAAAAATAGAATCTATTTCTAAGATTTTGTTGAATTTGGATTAAGATATGTCATACTGCCGATAAGTACTTTTTAGCAAGAAAAGCATTTCTTTTTGAAGTTATGATGAAGAAACTTTATTTTAGTGTGTGAGAGGCCAATATCATCCAATTGATTGTTTATACAAAAGTTATCTTCTCATTTCAAAAGAGATATGATCATTTTCTTTCCTATTCCAAAATTTAGAATTTTTTTCCTACACTTATAAGGAAAACCGTGGACAAGGAGTATAATCATATGATATATTGATAAATCTTTGAAAAAAAAATCATTCTTTTTGAACCACGATAAAAGAACATTTTTAATAAAATGTGTTCTTTATAAAAGCTGATTCATATGTTGTAAAATCTTGTCTGCATAATCAAGGTTCAGATTTATTTTTAAGAAGAAATCTTACTTATATAATTTTAATTTTATTCGAAATTTTTGCAGTTTACTGCATAGTCATTATACAACACTTTACAGAGATATTTTTTTAGAATAGCAGTTCACTTTCTAGTAACTAATAGTGAATTTAGCAAACCCAAATATGTGATGAAAATGCAACCAAAGCCAGTTGCGTTGAATATATTTTGATTAATGTTTGTCTCTCAATAGTCACTCAATACTTGTAGCAGAAAAAAGAAGCCAAAATTATAAACACATTTAATATTTTCTTGAATAAGATGAAATTCGACATGTAATTGAGATAGAAAATATCAACGGGATTTTAAAATAGTTTTATTCTAATTATTAGTGTACTATATGTGTGTCTGAAGAAAATGTTCATTCAACCCCATAAGAACTGGTATGAAACCGGAAAACAGAGTTCTTCCTATTATTTGGAATCATTACATTTCTGAGTTGATTTTTTTTCTTTCACAAAGAATAAAATTGACTTTCAGAATCCCTTCTAGGTAAAAAAAAAAAAAAAAAAAAAAATTTAGTCGCGTCAAATGATGTATAAATTGCGGTCTTAATCAAAAAAAAAATATATAAACCGATTCTCCACGAAGGAGTAATTTTATCGAGACAAAATCTAGTAAACATAATGTACTTTGACAGGAAAAAACTTTATTTGAATTTTTAAGAAAATTGATGATCTATTCAACATAAAGAGTTATTCGAAATAAGTAAGGCATTATCCACTTTTGGTCTAGATATCGTGTGATACGTTTCATAAAGTTTGAAGATGGTGGAATTTCTTGCTAAATTGTTATTCTTTAGAGCTACACAGAGAATTTTAATAACTGCAGGCTTCCAAGGTTGTTCGAAATGTTTCAAACACGTCTGCGTTGGTAACTGGATGAGAAATACTTCTATAAAAAGACAACGCAATTCAGAGTCTATCAATCAAATACCACATGAATCACATTCTGTATAAAACGAATAAAAAGGTAGCTAAATTACTAGGACCCTACGAAGTAGAGGATCAGAGCCCTTCAGTTCCTCATCTTAAACACTGAATCTTATTTACTTCAATTATAATTTTTATCAGAATTAAAATTTTAAAAATTTAAAACTAAAAACTAAAACATATATTCAATATAATAAAGGATAAATGAAAGTAACTCTGTTCATGTGAGGAAATCCTATTAATATGGGTAAAGATGAGCGAAGCTGTCATGTGAGAGCAAAGAAAGACTGGCTCTCTGCTGGTCGAACTATCAAGGAAATTTAGAGCGGTTGAATTTTAAAGATTTTTTTTTTTCTCTTTCAAGATTTAACATAAACTTAAAAAAAAATGATTTTTATTTCGACTTAAAACAGTTCAAAAAATAGAGTCTTTGCACTTTGATGTAACTGAGAAATTATTTTAATAGATAAGGAGGGAATAAGAAACATAAGCTTTAAATCCACCCTGAACTTAGTCTGAAAAATGAATCAAAAAATTATTTAATTTATTATTATTTTATCACAGTGAAAATCTGAGAAGGCTGGGAAAAATGTGCTCAAACACACACAGCCTTCTATATTATACCATGCATAGATTTCAATTTCTGAAGAACTCTGGATAGCTAGTAATATTTGAGTCGAGTCATGGACAAGAGGTATTAAACTAGTGCTATTGGCTGTTATTAAACTCATCTGGACCTCAAAATCCTCATGCCACACAACGCCGAAAATAAACAATGAGATTCAAAAGTCAGAAAAGGTTTATTTTTGAACTGAGGATTAGTAAATTTTTAATGTGCTTTTTAATATAATTATGCCATTGAATTAAGAAAGAAAAGAAAAAAAGAAACAATATAGAAATTTTAAAATCTTTCATATAAATTTATTCTCTAATACACTTAAGCTTTGGATTCTTTAATTTGTACAATAAATTTTCTTTTCTCATGATGTTACAGGAGACAGAGGTCTTATTTAAGAAAAAAATAGATTTTAATTCTTTTAGACTTAATGTAAATTTAGAAATGTTTATTAATTAGAGACTCATTAAAATAAACTTAAAACACACTTCCTCGTTTTGAACTAATCTCCAGTTTTTTGTTAGTAAAAATGTGGTTTTTCCAATTCATTTTTGTTATTTTAAAATCATATTCTCCAATACACAAAAAGGGGTACGTACAAAAATGGGAAATTGGCGATCCTTCACTTCTAACTTAACTACAGTAGTTAATAGAGCTTCATTATATGTTAAAGTAAGCTAGAGATTTTTCATTTTTCTAAGAAATTTGTCTTTAGTTATCACTTTAAAGATGCTCTTATTTAAGTTAATGTTCAGAAATTATTTTATGTAATTTTTAGATTGCATCGAAGGTATATTGCTAATTTATTTTCGTACTTTCTTAGTTTTTCAGTTTATTTTAAGATAAGTATTTTGGTTCGAGTTGCTGTAACATTTTTAATCATTTTAGACTTTTCATAAACTTTTAATTTCTATTCTATTGCTTGGAATGCAGAAGTATACTTTTAATTAAGAGGATCGCTCGATTCAAACATCACTCGCCATAAAACTCATGCGGCATTAACCATAAGACTACTACGGTTCTACACGTATGCAAATTATTTCTTTGGATTGACATGAGTTACCTAAAAATCCTTTGTTTGAACTAATTTTTTAATCATAAGATATAATGATGTTAAAGTAATTTATTCATCAAAAGTCACTTTTTTCCGATAGCATCTTCAAAACCTTGCAAATACGCCCAACTCGCTTTTACACGATTTTGAAATAACACGGTCCACCAATATACTTTTATACACGAATTTTTTGTTCTAACACGAACTCCCCTTCCCTCCCAAAGATTTTTTCCAAATATTCAAATGCTTGAATAGTACCACCTAATACCACCTCTTTGATTCAGCCACTCGATCAGGGTATTATAGCAGCATTTAAATTGTACTACATAAAGCAAACATTTAAATATATTAGTGGAAACGTTTAAATATATCAATATATCAATGGAAGAAAGAAATTTGACTATTGTAGGAGCATGGAGAAAGTTTGTGATCACATGAATTGTATTACACATTCTTCTTTTGTCACCAAACAGTTGTGCTAATCGACATTAAATGCTTGTTGGGGAAAAAAAATTGTAGCATGCATGAAAAGTGGAAATTTCGTTGTACAAAAATCAGCTGTGTGTTCTGAAATTATAACTCAAAGTTTTAACAGTATGCAAACGGCCTACATCGAAGAATTGATGCTAGAAAGCCCATTGGATGAGGACGATTTTATCGAATTTATGACGGTTTATGACAATAAAGAAGTGAAGTCGAAGATAAAGTTCAGCTATTAACAGCTGATTTAATTCGCGAGGGCTTGAAATTTGCTACAAGTATGGAACATTTTCTTACTCATGATCTTGACATAGAGCGTGTGTTAAGATTTCAACCTAATCGTAAGTTTTGTGTAGCTGGATATCAAGAATTATATAAGCAACTTGAGACCCCCCCCCCAAAAAAAAAAAAAAAATAGCCGTTGCTAATAACAGACTTTGTAACAAAAAGAGAGAGATTGAGAGAGACCATTAATAACGAAAGAAATTCTTCATTTGAATCAAAGCCGACGGCTGTGCTAGACATATGTGACACATCTACAAATGATAGCATTTTTGATTCAGTTCGTAATAAACGTGCGCACTTGTTATCAAGTAGCAGTGAATAGTTGTTAGTTGGTAGTTTTATTCCTATTTTCAATTTGAATTCTTTTATGTTGTATGAACCTATATATTGAATTTTAACTGTACACTAATTTTTATTTATTTATTTATTTATTTATTTTTTAATAAAAATGAATCCTTTTTGTTTTATAAATATGTAATAAGGATTTCATTATTACCTTTTTTTTGCACGGTTTTCTTTGGAAAATGTTTAGTTTTTTCATTTTACACGATTTTGTAAAGTTGTGGAACATATCCCCAAATTAACTATACGTCGCAAGTATTTTTTAAAAGAATCTTTTTTTTTTTTTTTTTTTTTTTTTTGCATGGTTTTCCGAGGAACGTATCTACCGTGTAAAAAAGAGTTGGGCCAAATGTAAAATCCGTTAGAATTGAATGAAGCATAAAGAGCTTTATTTTTCGACCAATAGATGGCGGCAGGTAATTTCGAAATAAATGATAGATTAAGCAACAGTATGATGATATTTCGGCTTTTCTATTTTTAAACATAAATAATTCTTACACATTTGTTATAAATATTATTTTTTATCATCCGAATAAATAAATTATCAGATTTTTAACTTCAATAAAAATTCACTTTTTACGATTCAGCCAGCTTAGCGTATTTTACCCGGATGTTATTATTGAAGACATTTTTCAATTAAAAATGACTTTTTTAGAAATTGGAATAATAATAGACAATTTCAAGAAGGAATGTTTGGTAATTTTTTTCACAAGTTCAAATTTATTTAAGAAATGATTGGATTGTAAATTTGTTTGTTTCTTTTGAAAATATCATTTCTAGTGAATTTTATGGCGATGATTTGTATTTTTAATTGTTTTAAACTATTACAAATACATAATTTAAAAAATTGATAAAAAAAAAAACAATCATTCGTCTTGAATTAGATTGCATTATCCGGTAAAGAAATTTTGATGTACTTCTATAGTAACAATGTCTGAAAAATTATTGCAAAAGTACTTTTTGCAAGGTATTTATTGCAGATTACAGTTTACTTAAATGAAAAGATTTTTTTATACATATATTTGTAATTAAAAGGAATCATATAGTTGCTGCAAATATTTCTACATTTATTATTATTATTATTATTATTTTACGTAACGCACAAAAAATAATCTCAATAATATAAATAAATTTTTTAAAACAGGTTCAAATATCACTGTGTGTTTAAGAAAAAACAAAATAAACTTTCTATTATAAGAAACTAGGAAAAATTTACAGGGTATAAACTCGTGTACTTACAAATACATTCGAAGTACTTATACACAAATGGAAAAAAAAATTAACCCTTTTATTACAAATAATTTTGTTAAATAAAGGGGAAATACTGTACTGTATTTTTTTCCCTCTGTCATACAAGAATTTATCAAGTCATTTAAATAATTCAATTCATCCATCACATTTTTAAATTATGCGATAAATTAAATTCAATGGTCAAAAGCTTTGAACAATGGAATTTTTTTATCACACCAACAAAATAAAAACTTAATTTTTTTTTTCCTGTGATTGAATTCAAAAGTTAAATTTCTTTTTTGCTATTTAAATGTTGCGATCTTAAGTTAAAAGCGAACGCAATATTATGTTTTGTTAACTGTGGTTTTCAATTAAATTTTTAAATAAATTAACTACATGAAATAGAATGGTTTAAGTGTTAATAAATTGTTTTAAAAAATTTTATTTTGCAAACTTCTTTTCTACGAAACGCAACAACTCAGAAAGCATTTGAGTTGTGTCATAGTTCGAATCCTACTTCTACTAAAAACTCTCATTCGAAATAACGGAAAAATTGGCTTATACATTAAATTTCATTGGGAATCACGTGACATAACATGTAAGTTAGGACGAAGAGATAACATTTGAGTTGCTGTCCTCATTACTTAACCATCATTGAAAGTTACATGAGTTCCTGATCAACTATCCTTATATAGTTCTACAATAATTTAATTTCATGCTATCTAAACAACTAATTAGTTTTAACAGAAATTTCAATGAATAGTTACAAGTCATCTACTATGGTTACCCTACACATCTATTGTTAGAAATACATGTTTATATTGAACACTCTAAATTTAACTGCAGATAACATATATAATTCATTTTTTAAGAATCCGTGTGAGTGAGAAAAATAGAGAGTTTTGAAAGATTTTAACAAGAAAAAATATAAATCCTGAAGTAAATCAAAAGATAAAGCAGCAAATAATTTGCAGTAATATAAAACATAATATATACATAAATGCCTCCTGAAATTCCCGTTAGAAATGACGATGTGTGAGAAAACTCGCGCTTTATGTTATCCATCACAACACCGTCTGGCCTCTCACCGCTTGTTCTTTATCAATGCATTGTGTGGTGAAATTGCTCGTATAGATGTTTTCTATTAATCCTTAAATTTTTGCCCATGAGTTTCGAAATATTCTGTATAGGTAGGTGATTTAGGGGTATAATATTTAAATAATTTAAATTTAATTTATATATGAATGTTTACTATAAATGTAAAAGAAACAACAGAGTAACATGAAATGGTTACGATTGCTCACAAATATTGTTTGACAGGGTTTTTTATATACTAACGCTTGGCGATATTCGGCTCGATGGAAATCGTTGAAATTCTCAGTTTCTCAAATGCTCTTCAGATATTTTGGTTCTTGTTTTATTTTTTGTTCGTAATATCCTTGAAAATAGAGGCTTACGAATGTAGATGTTCCCAAATATTGATGACATAAATTGATTAGGATTATGAAGCGATGAATAATTTTTTTTTATGCGAAGATATCTTTTACAGACATCCGCAAAAAGGCATGATCAAATTTTTTTTAAGTTGAATGCTAGATTGTTGCTCTACACATTCCATTTAAAAATTCACTGAAAATACGTTTATGTGGACTAAAAATACCAAAAGATTAATGATTTTTCATTAAATCTTAAAACCTTTTCTCAAATTCATATGTAAGGCTGCGTGTTTTTCATTGTTTATAGGACCATGCTTAATCAATTTGTTTGCTTTTAATCTGAGTTGCCACAGTTTCAGTTTTAATTCAAACATTCCTATAGTTTGAAATATTATATTGGTTAATTTATTTTTACCTTAAAGGAGCATAGGAACTTGTTTAACATGTTGTAAAGAGTTTTGAAGTCCGCTAAAATGTCAAATAACTGACCAGTTTTCATCGTTTAGTTCTGATATATATATATATATAAAACACAAAACTTTGTGATTTATTTCACAAATTGTGAAATATTGTCAATCTTTTACTTCAATTTAACCGCATGAAAAGTAAATTACGTCTTCATTATTAATATCCATCCATTCAAGGAGTTCCTGGAATTAACGATGATTCGATTCCTTAGCCTTGATGAAATGTTCGACCTTTTGACAATTCGCGCCTTTGTATCCGTCCTTAAAGCAATTTCGTATAAAGTTTATTGGTGCATTAGGGAGTAATATTTTTTTATCACACATAAATGTTCGGGAAACTATTGCATTGTTTTCCATTAATTTTATGAATTCATTTCTTTTACAAATCATCACCCTGATATCAACATTAGCTATACCAAATATATTCACAATGCTAAAGAAAATCTCTGTAATGTATTTTTCGTAGCTTCGTATAAATACCTTGATTCATTCGTGAATTTAATGGCAATAAAGAAGCTATTTCTTCAGTAGTAGTATTTTCATTATCAATATTTCTAATAGAAATAGAATAGAACTATATATTAGTAATATCTGTACTTTCCTTTATCGCCATAGCATAAATTTTAGACTACTTAGAGGTCTACTTTAAAAACTTTTTCCGGTATATTTACTTCTTGAATCAGTTTGTTTGATTTATAACCCGTTGAAACAAACTGGTTTTAGAAAAAAATATCCTTTTTTAAAGGGACAATATGTAACTGCAAGCAATTTTAAGTAACCAGTGAGCCCACTGCATATTTAAGATAGAAATAAAAACAAATATATGAGAATAATTATATAGATCTTTCTTTATTACAGAATGTATTACATTTTTTTAAAAAAAACTTCATCGCTTATGAGTTAATAGCTGATCAAAGTTGCATTTGAAATATTATTAATGTTATTTTAATCGGAATTCCATAAAATTTGTAGGTTTATTTATTTATTTTGTCGGCATTTCTTAATGTGGTTTGGACAAGTATGTAATGTATATATAAAGAAGAGACTTGCCACATAAAGCTATAAAAAGCTGTTGTTAAACATAATTCTTTTTCATTTCAGTGGCAGTTCTTTTTTTTTTTTTCCCGTTTGAGAAACCAAATTTCACAATTTATTTGAAACAGATTTCTCAAAAAATATTTCCCGACTGTTAATAGAAAAAAATATAATAAATGTTTGTTTCTATCCAGTAATACTCACAACAGAAATCCTTCTACATGTATCAAGTGAACAATATACCCTTTATCAAAAAGACAACATTTACATTTTAAGTACATTGAAATAAAACTTTTTTTTATGAAAACACTTGTTAAGTTATATCAATATTCACAACTGAAAAATTCAAAAATAGAATGGTAGAATTCTAATTTTTTACATTGGATATTATAATTAAAGAAAAAATATTTGATTCATAGATTTTTGAAAAACTTTAGCGACTAATGAAACCTAAATTGGTAAACAAACATTTCACTCAATCGGAATGCTGTTGTAATAAAAAAAAAAGTTAGTAAGTCACGAAAGTGATCAGTAGTTGAAAAACTAAAGCTAAATGTTGTGTGAATCCACGCATTTACAAGCTGAAACGAAAATGCGCAAATTTCGGTCATTTTGACATCAGCTGATTCGTATATGATAAGGGGTAAAGAATATTATGCGTATTCGAAATTTCTTATATGTGTTTTTCTTTACACAGATGTACTTAATAAGAGATCTGCTTCCCCCCCCCCCATTAATTTTTTTAATCAAAATAACATTAATACTTCCGTTTCACTTCGATTGTTTCAAACATTCAAATGTTTAAGGAAGAAAAGGTTTGAAGACAACTACCAATATTTAGAGTCACTCTGTGACAACATAATATTCCTAATCGCCTCTTGTGCCATAGCTAAACTAATTATACTAACACTATAGAGTCAATAAGTTATGCAAGAAGACGTTAGACAGATCTCACACACAATATTAATTCCATAGTTTTGTACTATAACGACAAATGAACACCGGCTCTCCAAATTAACGCCCTAGATATATTTGCCTGTCTCACTAATATCAAATTAAAGTCAGCTTACCACAACCTTCTCAGTTGAAACCGACTTGATTCTTGATTTTCACGACCGCTCTCACGCGAAGTAAAAAACCGCGAATAGCCCAACATCACAACCCTTCCCCAAAATGAAACGTGATTTATCGTTGGGTAAATTATCCAGCATGAAATTACGATTAAATTAAAGTCCTAAATCACTGGATACTATGCTGAAAAATTGCTTTTCTTTCTTAGATATTTCTCATTACTCCTAAACTGCTACTAAATGGCTAGTCTAAGGGGAAATCTAAGGAGAGCTTACAAAAAAAAAAAAAAGATGTAAGTGTACATAGAATTTTACAGTATATTCTTTATTAATACATATAATCTTCTTGAGCTCCTTAGTCGTCCCCTTCTCGACCTCACCCAGAGAATTAGTAACTCTTCGGCTCACTTCTAATGATGAACTAAGAGTTTGGTACCCTGAAATGGATTGCACTGTTCGTAATTCCGCTTTATAAATGACATTAATAAACACTATAATTCATATAAATGCATCACATTTTCCCCGTAATATATAAGCAACTAATGGATGACGCGATCTGGTCAAGAGACAGAACAATACAAAATGCGAACTTAAAGCAGAGCTAAGTGTTAATAATAGTCGCGATCTTTAGTTACGCCACGAAGTGACTAGATGTATAACATATAAATACAATTATGAAATGACTATAAACATAATTTATTAACATTAATTAGCATGACAGCTACTCGTAAAAAAAACAAGTCAATGCGTAAACAAATGTTATACTTTAACAAATGTATAAAGTTTAAAAGTTCCAATCTTTAAAACTAAATTTCACTACTTTCCGTCTGAAAAGATCTCCAACTTGGTGATTTACAATTAAAAAAAAATTTAAAACTTTCGATTAATGTCCGCTGCTCTCAGTGGAGTACGAGCCAAAGTTGCTCTGCCGCATTGGAACTCAAGCCACAAAACCACAAACTTGCTCGCCCAAAAATATCTTCTCTTCTAATGGAATAATAAAGAGTGATACAACCTTATATTTGTTGTCTTTGTGGGGTCCGACTTTGCTTTAGAGAGACTATACTTCTCTTGCGAGGCTCTCTGGCTGTTGTGTGGATTTCACATTTCATCTCCCTTCAATGAATGCTCGTTCCTCTGCTGAGATGGTGGTTGGTACTCTTCGGTGTCTGTTGTTTTTGCCGCTGAGGTTGTAAGGAATTCTCGTTCGCTGTGGCTGGCTTGTGGTGGGGTTCTCTTCGACTTGGCGGATATAGGTGGCACCTGTTGACTGCTCCTCCAGGGTAGTTGTATCCTGCTGTTCTCTGCTCAACGTGGGACTAGAGACCGCTTGGAAGGCCTTGTAGTCTGTAAAGATGACGTTGGGTGCCTCTTCCTTCTTGGTATTGACCTTTGGGGGATGTTCCTCTTCGGAGGTGGAGTTGAACCCTTAGATAAAGTTCTCTTTATTGACCTATCCTTATTTACGCTGCATTGTCGGTCGAGATTTACTGATTTACCTAGGAAACGTCTCTTTCGAGGCCTAACACTATTACTCGCAACTGAGATCTTCCGCTTCGTTTGTGGTACTCGGCGGTCTAACCTCATTTTTCGCTTGGAACTAACTGACTGTGGCTCGGAGCTCTCTGAGTAATTGTTGATGCTACTTCCTGATCCTCCTTATAGACACTTCGTTCCCCCCCTCCAACCACCTTTTCTTTGGTGGTAGAGCTTAACTTGGTCAATATTGATGTTTGGCTCTCTTCCGTGCTTTAAAATCACCACATTGATTTAAACACTCGAACCACTTTGAAGGGTCTATCGATTTTGGGCTGAAATTTCGCAACCACCTTCTGCTTTGCTGAACTAATTGGATGCGTTTCCACTAAAACAAGATCACACACACATTTACCTTAACTGCCCAAACCCTTCTTCTCCTGTTGTAGTATCGAGCCTGTTTGTTTTGCTGCATCTCCGTTCTTTGTTGAGCCTCCGCTAAAAGTTTCTCAATATCCTTGCATACCTTATCTCCATGTTCGGGGACGTGAACTAGCTTTTGGAAGGGCGTTATTAATTTACGTTTTAAAAATAGCTCAGATGGGGTCTTCCCGTTGTTTCATGCACCGTGGTTCTGATTGCATAAGCAAACTGCTGGAGAAATTGATCCCAAGAAGTGTAATTTGACAGCACGTAACTAGCGATCATCTGCACTAAATTTCGAGTGACTCTCTCCGAAGCGTTTGCTTGAGGTCTGTAAGCCGTAGTTTTCATGTGTACGATGTTCAAGATACGACATAGCTCCTCAAATATTTCCGAAATGAATTGGGGTCCATTGTCACTGACTACCTTAATTGGAGCTCCGTATCTAGATATATATTCCTTAAAAAGGGCAGAGGCCACTGCTTTAGCTGATGCTTTTCGTAATGGAATTAACTCGATCCATTTAGAAAAATTATCCATGATTACTAAAGGAAAACGATGCCTATCGGGTTTCGAGGCTGGGTATGGTCCTAATAAATCTTGAGAAATTTGCTCGTTTAGGTAAGTAGTTTTTACCGAAATTAATTGTCCAGCTGGAAACGCGTTTTTATAATTAAAACATTGACATATGTCACACGTTGAAACATACTCACGCACGATTTTCCTCATTTTAAGAAAGTTGCACGCTTCTTTGATTCTGGCATAAGTTTTTCTTATGCCAAAATGACCCACTAATGGATTATCATAAAATTCCTTTAAAATAGATTCACGTAAGGATTGTGGAATGTAAGCCCGCAGTCCGTGTTTAGAAGTTAGATACTTCGCGTAAAAAAGTATACCATCAAGTGGTTTAAAGTCTTGGGACCAATTTTCACATATTACTGCCTTTATTGTAGAATCCTCTGGACTTTCTCAATAATGATAAATATGACCTTATTCTGGGTCCTGTCTTTGCTCACTTTTTTACCTGTTCCCTTCACGTCAACACCAGAAAATTGATAATGGCGCGAGTGACATGCTCAAGTGCCTGTCCCTCAAAAGGTTGTCTGGACAACACATCAACCACTATAACTATTCTGATTCCCTGGTCCATGTTCCCACTCTATATTGTATTCTGCCAGTTTTAACGCCCACTCTGATTGATAAGATTTTTCCCGTTCGTTAATTTGGTCAGCGCTACTACTTTTGTTGGACAATGTCCAAAATATGAACGAAATTTTTGTAATGCCCAAATCACTGTTAAACATTCTCCTTCAGTTATGGAATAATTTCTCTCAGCTTTGTTTAGAGTTCTTGAGGCATATGCTATGGCTCTTTCGCCTTAAGCCAGCACAGCAACCACTCCGACTGCACTAGCATCGGTGTGTAATTCAAAAGGGGAATTCAGATCAAGCAACTGCAATACTGGCGCCGAAGTCATGGCAACCTTTAGCGTGTCAAAGGCCTTTGGAGTCCATTCGAATTTAACCTTTTTGTATTTAAGTGCATACAATGGTTCACACAACTCGGAATACCCCCTGATGAATTTCTGATACCAGCCCGCCATCCCCAGAAATCTCGAAACCTGTCGTGCGTTTTTCGGGAAGGCATATCAAGAACAGCTTTAATCTTGCTAGGATCAGTGTGCACCCCGGTCCAATTTATGATCCCTCCTAAGTATTTCAATTCTTCCTGACCAAAATGACATTTCTCAGCGTTTAAAGTCAACCCAGTGTTCTGCAACAAATGGAAAACTTTCTCCAGGTGATGGACATGATCAGAAAAGGCCCCCGATGTAATTATGACATTATCTATATAAACATAAATAAATTTTCTAATCACTGGCTTTAGTATAATATACATTGCTTGTTGAATAGTTAGTGCCCTCCCCGATAATCCGAAATGCATCCATTTGAAGGCATATGTTCATTTTTGGTTACTAATGCCGTTTTAGGAATGTCTCGTGGATTGATAGCTAATGGAAAATACCCAGACTTAAGGTCTAACGTGGACTTAAGGTCTAAGTGCCGTGAATACGGCGAGGTTTGACTCCAGCGTTTTGATAAAATAAAAATAACGATCAAAAATTCAAGCGATACAAAGGATTTCTCAGCCCCCGTATCCTATAATGGTATTACAAAAGTATCATGCGGACGATTGGTATATGAGGAATATTTATGGGACGTACTTTCATACCATTAACACTTGCGGGAGGATTTTACGAACCACGCGATCAAGAACCTCCTGCTATTCGATCGCCTATTAATTTAACCTCCTGTGGCTTTGTTGTCGTGACCCTGAAGGTGGATACCTGTTTCCCTGCTGTTGATATACATTATTGTACTGCAGCCGCTTATCATGTGTTCTATATGGTGAATGTGGTCTATTGAAATTTGGTCCATTATTACCTCGGACGCTGATACTGTTCCTGCTTGGGTTTTGGGTTATAAGATGCTTGGCGCCGACTCGTATGTTGTTGCTGTTTCCAGAAGTTGGGCTTTTATGGTGGGATTCCAAAGCTCAACATAATCCAGTACATTTGGAGCTAAGCGGTTTATTATGTGTTGCACTATTGTCGCTTCCGTAACCACAAAATTATGCAAATGAGCAACTTTAAGCATTCGTAAAATAAATGCTGTTGGCGACTGGCTAACTCTTTGCCTGGATCCGTAGTACTCAGCTTCAATTTCTGTGCGGTCTTGTACTGCAGGGAAAGAGCATTGAATGACTTGTTTTAAATGCTCAATACCCCCTTCTCTGCCTCTAACTAAATTTTCACCTATTACCTAATACCACTCCCGAACACGACCTATGAGACGATTCCTCAAACATACTGGTTGAAGGGCCTCCGGTATGTTGTAATACGGCATGTTATCATCCAAGCTAGCTAAGAAGTCAGTTACATTTCCAAATCCATCGAAAAACTCTAGGTGGTACACGGCTATTCCTACACAAAGGGTGGGAACGGTTAGGTGCCATTGTGACGACATAATATTCTTATTCGCTTCTTGTGCCTTAGCTAAACAAAATATACTAACACTAAATAGTCAATAAGTTATGCAAGAAGACGTTAGACAGATCTCACACACAATATTAATTCCATAATTATGTACTATAACGACAAATGAACACCGGTTCTCCAAATTAACGCCCTAGATACATTTGCCTGTCTCACTAATATCAAATTAAAGTCAGCTTACCACAACCTTCTCAGTTGAAGCCGACTTGATTCTTGATTTTCACGACCGCTCTCACCCGTAGCCATTCTTGATCTCGTCTACCTCCTATAAGGCATATACTCAACACTAATGATACTCAACCTCTATCGTGCGATTCTCGCTTTGCTTATATACTTTCCTATCTACCGCACCTTTCTTTATTTCTACTTGCCTCTAATTTAACTGATCACGTTTCATTTTGGTTGGGAAGAAATAGCTATATATAGCAATCAATCTTAATTAAAAGTCCCCAAGGTTAGTGAAGAGAAAACCGTGAACAGTTCAACGTCACAAGTAAAAAAAACACTTTCCGTAGGCAAATCATCACACATAAGAGTGGACTGAATTAAATAAGTTTATTTCTCAAAAACTACTCTACTGAAAACATAAAAACACCGTAGCTCTACACCTCATTTCACCCCTGTAACTCTTTACATGTGTTTAAACAAGTTTCTCTTCTTAACCTCTAATAACACTAGGAGGAGCAGTGTATGTGCTTGCGAATCCCAACAACCAATTTGAGGAAAATGATTTTAAGCTTCGAAATTACCAGATCTTTTCAAGCATTAACAATTCAAAGTTGAAAAGTCATAAGAAATGAGGAACGTAACGTAGTAGGGGATACTTATACTAAACAGGGCTCCATCAGTGCCCTGGCAACAGTTTGACAATCAGACTTGTGATTATACGAAAAAGGTTAAAATGGTTCCCTCAAAAAACTGACTCAATTCACCAATTACTTAAGTAGGAAATGGATACTAGCTTGCACTTTTCCCTATTCTTAGCTCAAATGGAATTGCCGTGGTCTTACAAAACCATTTAAAAATATGAAGTTCGTCTTTATTTAAACAGCACAGCTTATACACAATTATCGTATTTGGGCTACTGAAAACTCTCTTGGCATTTGAACATGTTAAAATATGATACATGATAACAGTTTTATGAACTGTTTAATCGAATGAGAAAATGTATACCACTTTCTAAAAATAAGTTAAGTTTTAATAATCATCTTGATGTTCTGAAAATAAAATTGAAATCTAAACATTATAGCATATTTCAAAAAAATGCATCGTATCTCAAATAACAGTAGCCAGCCTTAAAATTAATTCAGTTTTCTGCTGTCTGCCACAGAATCAGAAAATCCTCCATTTCTAAAACATCAAATTTTTTACAGTTAATGAACCAGTCTCAAAAACATATATAGTACACGTCTACTGGAGTAGTATGATACTTTTCACATTTGGAACAAAGGACGGAAGATCCGAGATGCATCTAATAACATTTCTAACAAGTAATAACAGGGCAAAGACCGATTCACCATTAAATGCTACTCTGTAGTGTGGATTTACTGCCTCGTTTATGATTCATCCGTACATTTTCAAAGGAAGCACCACAACAGAATCAGTGACATTTCTGGCAATATCAATAATTCCAACTCAATTATATGACTCCTCTGCTCCAGCAATATCTAGACAACACAATTATTATATAAGATAGGACATCACAATGATTAGGTAGCAGATTTTGAGTTAACGTATTTAACCGAAAGTCGAATAACTAATTGAGTATTAGGAACAGCATGTCCTTTTCGCTCGCACGATCGCCATGCGATATTAGGTTGTATGGTTATTGTAATAACTCGATTCACCAAGGTCAATTTGATGATCACCACTGAAAGAGCAAATTAGCTTTACCTCAAAGAAATCGGTGGAAATTTCTAATGTTTTGTGGTTGAACACGCTGCTCATAGAATTTATCATTTTTGGAAGAAATTCCTTCTCTTTCACACGTAAAGGGCAATATGTCGAATCTTACTCATAATTAAGTATTGATAATTTTTATTACCTGCAATCGTCTTTTTTATTAAATATTATATCTGAATACAAGCAGCCATTTTCATACCGGTTTATATTTTCGGAGCTTCCTTTTTTCGAATTTTAACTCCAGTGCACCGCCTTTGCTTTCAATTGCCGTCAGAGCTCAGTAATTGAATTCATAACATCTCCAATTATATAACTTAATAGGTGGAATTTTCAGCGTGTTTGAAGAAATTCCGAGATATATAGCTCAGAATTAAAACAAACCGTAAATATAAGATGCATTTCCTATTTTATTTATTTTGAAAGTAAACATAAAATTATTTCTTTCTCTTAATTCTAGCATTTTTTTTTTTTAAAATACCCCACAAGTAATTCACTCTACTGAGCCCTTAATACTCTAATTCATCAAAATGACTTCTGGTATTCACCTCATTAAAAATTCAGATTCTTCAAAAAGATAATTACAAAGAAAAGAGTTTTTCCTCTAATATGATGTAACTTTAATATATTTATTCCTGATACAAAAATAAGAAATATAATAAAGACTGTTTATTCGTGAATAATTTGCTAAGTGCCAGTAAAAGACAAGTTGAAATTGGAGGGGAAGAAAAAAAAAGGTGTCTCATAACATGAGACGTAAGAATTGAAAGAACAGCGTTTCATATTATTTATATTGACAGTGTCATGTAATAATAAAGTAAATCTTTGTATGTAAGGTGTTTCAAAAGTTCCTTGAGGAAATAAATCGCGAATAGAAAAAAATTTATGGGACTAAGAGACACGCTGTATATACATTTATATTTTCCTTAGAGGGAGATTTTGTATAACATAAAAAAAAATATTGTTCATAGTATAGAGCAGATAGAGCCATGGAAGTGAAGTATGAATATCGCTCACACAATACAAAATTTGGATACAAGAACATTATTGAATACTGTATACAGATTTTTAATATGGAAAAATAATTAACGGTGCATGTTGTCATTGCAATTACAAAATGCACTTGTGTCATATTTTTCTGAGCTAGGGTTAAGTTATTCAATGATTGTCAAACATCAATATTAGGTTTTTTCACTTTTAATTCGATATTTAATTATATTTATAGACAGAGCTATTTTATTAGAAATAAGTTTCACAAATTTGCGCGATTTTCATTGAAGTGCTTCTCCTTAAATCTTATCTGCCCCTCTACCTTGTTGACATTTAAAAACAGAGCTGTGAACCGGGGGAGGGGGCACATTTTCTAGCGGGTGGGAACGGTGAATGAACTTGCATCACTTCACACGGCTAGGGTCTAAATGAAGTTCTTCCCAACTGCAGGTATGGGGAACTTGATGTGAAGATCTTACAACATGGTACCTATTTATGTCACATCCAATCTGACGTTATATCACGCGTATCAGGCATGAGAATTACGCGTCTCTGAAGTAGATTCAAAGCCTTTACCAGTATCGAGAGACGCCGTACGGCAAGAGGTAGACATCCAAGTTGATATCGTGTTTCATACTGAAATATTCAAGTTCAATACCACGACTGTATTCAGTATTGAAATATGGCGGTGCACATATTGAGCATTTTTAGTCTGTAAGTCAAGTTAAATAAAGTGTCTTGTTTCACAATCATTATCTCTCTTCGATTTTCTCATATTCCATAGAAGTAGAAACAGGGCCGTCTTCCGACGATTTATTTCCCTTATGAAGAAAAATCCCCACTACGGTGAATGTAACAGAGTAAATATCTCAGACCCAATCATCTTTTTAATCACGAACTTTTCAATAAAATGTATGAAATGAATATGGTTTAATTGTAGACAACAGAAGGTTTAACTGTATTTCAATGAAAAAAGAAATGAAAGAATAGTAAATATTTTGAAGAGGAACAAAATTTGTCGTCGAACGATTGAACGTCAAAGTCAAAGAAAGAGAAAACAAATAAGAAATGAAATCTTTTGGTTATACATATACTACAATGTCATTAAAATCTGAGGTCAGATTATATATTACATTAAAAATATTATCTGAAAGCAGTAATAACAACACAGCAGCAACATTTCTAATAGCAGTTCAATGAAAGAAGGCTTCAGGAAGTAAATTTAAAATTTTAATTGTATTAGCTTTCAAAAGACCAAGAATTAATGGAGTAGAATTTAATGCAATTATAACTAAACTCATACATTAAAAGTGATTCAAAATAAATCATAATTTTTTAAGCTGATTTCAATGAGCCCAGTTAATGTTTTTATGTTAATTACTATTAAATTTAAATAAGCTAAGACTTTTGCAAAGGAAATATTTGATAGCATTAAAACACATCCAGATTTATAATAAATGAATAACTTTTTAAATATTTATACATTTTCATAATGTATCAACCTGATGTGAAGTGGCTTCAATAACATTCAAAACATAAAAATACATCATGGTACTAATGAAAAAAATGTAATAAAAGGCTAAAGTGCTGATAGAAAAGTCAGCAAGTTCTTTTTTACTCCTCAATCATAGAAGAGTCCATTGTTAAACAGTTATTTCAAATATTTTAATGGATGTATCTTTTTTTTTTTTTCCAAACTAATACATTTCTAGCACTTTTACACCCAGATTCAATCATAGATTTTTATTTAAAGCAGCACAATAAGGAATGTAATAATTTGTTTCCTTTAGGCTTAAATAGTTTTTTTTTTATTAAATAAACTGTGAATAAAAATTTCAACAGCTTTACAAGAAAACTTTTACTTTCTTGTAAAGCTGTTGAGTTTTTATTTACAAGAAAACATTTATTTAAAAAATATATACAAGTTAAATAAATTTTTCAGTACTTAAACATTTCAAATGAATTACAAAGTCTCAGACAGGTATAATTTTACATTTTCTTTTATTAATGGTATCAGTTTAACAAATATTTGTATTTTATTAATGACTGATATAATTGAATATGAATTCATTGAATGATATCAATATTTTAGGAAATGCGAATACCCCTTTTTGATCTTGGATTTAAAAAAAAAAAAAAAAAAAAAAAAACAGAAAAACTTTGGGTACAACACAACAGAAATATAAATATGATTACATTATCTATTCATTAAGAAAATTTTGCTTTTTATTAAAATAAATAGAACAAGTTTAAAATCATGAAATAATTTGAATACAAAAATCCAACAAAATGCATTCTTAATGAAATTGCATGATTTACAATTATTAAATTCAAATATGTGATATTTTCCCAAAATAATTTTGTATAAATTCAAAATTTTTTAATTGATTTATTAGTTACATGAAAATGTCAATTTATCAATAAAAAGATGAACACAAATTAGTATAGTATAAAACAATTTTAAAAATACATCTTAACCAAGACAATGCATTTATTTGAAATTAAATTTTATCCGAATTATATATTTCATTTTCACTTGTTTCACATCATACACTATATATTCATTATAATGCAAAGATCCTTCATAAGATGGACATTCAATCAGAGGTCCACAAGGTATTTTGGCTTCAGATCTGGAAAAAAAAAATAAAGACAAATTAAACAAATATAAATAAAACTTATTTAAAGATATACTGAACACAGAAAAAATCGACTGAGCTTATGTTTCATTTACAAAACATGAAAAAATCTATAAGAAATACCAATTTAAAATTTAACTAATCTATAGATTAAAAATAAGCTCTCATTTCCCCCAAAAAATACAATGGAAAAAGAAACAATTTAGAATTAATTTTAAATATTTTAAGTGACTCAGGAAACAAAGAAGCACTAGGTTATTATTTGTCAGAGTAAAAAAAGGGGGGGGGGGAACTCACAAAATTTAATGTAAATTTTTGACATAATAATTTCCATCTCCCTTCACCCACAAACATTTCTCTAATTTCTAGACTTGATTAATGAGAATTAATATCTTACACAGACTATATTCTACTCCTTTATACATGAAATCTTCCAGACATTGTAATCCCTGTATTGTAGCATTCACTGAATACATTTTCATAGAGCAACCCATCAGTTCCCAAATGATCATGAATCAGGATATATTGATGGCATTTTTTTATGCTCAGTGTATGTGTATTGTCTTTTCAAGATATTCATCAACATAGTTCTAGCCAACAGACTCTCACCCAAAAACGAGCAAGGTACAAGGATAATTCAAAAGGTACCCGTTTTCTGACAACAGATGGCATTGCTTAGTCAAACTATGCTACCATGTGTTAAATGGTGCCTTTTCAAATCTAACTCTTAATTCATAGGTCAGTTTTGATTGCTGCTATGTGGAGCAGACTTCATTTTGTATTGAGTTGTTACCATCAATGAGACCTGGATTTATCATTATACACTGGAAACCAAGCAATAATCAAACCAATGAGTTGCTTCTGGGGAAACAAAAATGACAAGGATTTCGATAATTGGATGACTTTACAGCGAGAGTTACCCATTCCTATACCTAATATTCCATTTCACATTTCTTACACTGGTACATTTTGAGCCACACTCGTATGCATATTGACAGTCATAGCTTCAATTTCATTTTACACTGGTGTGCAAAACTTAAGCAACAGGTGTTTTTTTTACCATAACTCCACGAGAAATCTGAGAGACATGAAGTTCAGAAATGAGGGACCACATTTTGTACTTAAACGATGACGAAAGCATAGTTGTGCAAAAATGAATACAATGCACATAATATGGAATCAAATAAAACAAAAAGGATTTATTGAAGTCATAGTATCGTTACACATGATTATCTGTCCAAGAGGAAGAACAACAAGCACATGGTCCTTAGAATGGGATATACCCTCCCTTTACTGCAATGGTTGCTTCCCACCTTCTCTCCATACTCAGCACCAGATTGTACAACAGTTCTTGAGCTAAGAGTGCCCATTCATCAATCAGCATTTGTTAGGAATTCCTCAAAGGATGTAATCCTGCTGCAAGGCATCTCCCCAAAGCATCCCACACATGTTCTGTAGGATTTAAATCAAGGGAGAATGCTGGCCGATCTATTCGAGTGATATCTTCACTTTCTAGTAGCTGCTGAACATCAGCAGTCTGGTGTGGCCATGCATTGTCATCCATAAAAACGAAACCAGGTCCAATAGCACCTCAGAACAGACGCACATGGGGAAGAATCATTTCCTTACAATAGCAATCTCAGGTTACAGAACTTCTTTTGAAAACAAGGAGCTCAGTCTGCCCATTCAGCATAATGCCTCCCCATACAATAACTGCAGGACCACTGTAACAGTCTCTTTCCAAGATGTTACTGGAATGATGATTTCCGTAATGTTATTCCTTTTATTGTAGTCTTGAGTTGTGCATGCCGACCACAAGCATGTGCATTTTGCATACACTCACGTCACCCATGACGTTTAGTTCCTGACATTTGCATATGCACCACCTTTCTACTCAATTGCATGTTCATTGTACTCATTACAAAAATCCCTTTTCTGTAATTTCATGGCTATCTGCTTAAAATATACATTGCTGCTTAAGTTTTGCATACCAGTGTATATGAATCACAACAAATGATTACATTTCTTTATGGTTCATGGGAAGACTTCAAAGCTACATTTAACCATGACTAGTAACAGAAAATAACACAAGTCCATCGTTTAATTCAAGCTCAGATTATCATCATTTAAGGCAAGTTTCATTTTGTTGAGGGGAGAAAGAAATCTATACAAACTGCTTTCCAGCAAAAAACATTTAAGTAAACAGTTTATCGCAAAGCTGTAAATGCAAGCGACTATAAAACCAGAGGCCTTGTAGTACATTTTAATACGTAATGAGTACTTAAGATCAGGTACTGGATCTGGTTAACTTTTTGCTGAATTCCATGAAAAAAGGATATCTTAAGAATAATCAAAATATGGGATTTCTAAAGATGTCATTTTCATGTATGGAAAGTTAAGGAATAACATGCTATTTTAGTAAAATATCGCTAATTTCCTAGTTATTTCAAATGAATATTCCAAACTATATTCCATTTTAATATGAATCAAAATTGAACACTGGCGATCACCTCTTCATTCGACGAAAATTTCTTCCCAGCGAGCATTCTTTTGAGATCTGAGAACAGGAAATAGTCGCTGGGGGCCAGATCTGGAGAAAACGGTGGATGAGGAAGCAATTCGAAGCCCAATTCATGGATTTTTGCCATCGTTTTCACCGACTTGTGACACGGTGCATTGTCTTGGTGAAGCAGCACTTTCTTTTTCTTCAAATGCGACCGTTTTTCGGCGATTTCGTCCTTCAAACGGTCCAATAACGCTATGTAGTAGTCGCTGTTGATGGTCCTTTTTTCAATTTAGTCAACGAAAATTATTCCATGCGCATCCCAAAATACAGACGCCATAACCTTGCCAGCCGACTGTTGCGTTTTCCCACGCTTTGGAGCGGGTACATCGTGTGCAATCCACTCTGATGACTGTCGATTGGACTTCGGAGTGAAATTATGGAGCCATGTTTCATCCATTGTCACATATCGACGCAAAAACTCGGGTTTATTACGCTTGATCATCTTCAAACACTGCTCCGCATCATCAACTCGTCGTTGTTTTTGGTCAAAAGTAAGCTCGAGCGGCACCCACTTTGCACAGAGCTTTCTCATACCCAAATATTCGTCAATGATATGATGTACACGTTCAGTTGATATCTTTAGAGTGTCTGCTATTTCATTCAATTTCAATTTACGGTCATTCAAAATCATTTTGTGGATTTTTTTTAATGTTTTCGTCGGTAACAACCTCTTTTGGGCGTCCAATTCGTTCACCATCTTCGATGCTCATTTCACCACGTCTAAACTTAGCATACCAATCCTTGATGGTTGATTTTCCTGGAGCAGTGTCCGGAAACTCGGCATCAAGCCAAGTGTTTGCTTCAACTGTATTTTTTCCCTTCAAAAAGCAATATTTTATCAACACGCGAAATTCCTTTTTATCCATTTTTTTCACAATAACAAAAGTTGCTTCACTCAAAATGCTATAATTCACAAACTAATGATCCGACAGCTGTCAAATTTATACACGCATCTTTTAAGGATTAGGGCTAACTAAAAAACATTTAGATTTAATTCTAGTAGCGCCATCTATGTGTCAGGCCGGGGACTTTTTAATTGATCTGTTAATATAAGAGGCAAATAAAGATGTCTTTGAATAACAGTGCTAACTGAAAACATTATTTGGAGATCACAAAGTATTCAAGATAATAAAACACACTCACTTATACGTATTAATCACATATTTCAGAATCTGATGAAATATACGAGGGCTGTTTTTTTCAACCTCCGATTAGCTATAATAAAACGAAGGGTGAATATAAAAAAAAAAAATATTACCAAAAGTAATGTACAACTAAGGTTACTTCTCTATATAATCATCCTTGACGATTGAGGCATTTGTCATATCTGTAAACAACCTTTGCAATACCCTCTTCATAAAATATTGCCACCAATGATTTGAGGCGAGTTGCTGGTTTTTTTTAGCTCCTGATCAGTTTGGAAGCACTGCCCCCCCCCCAAGTCATTTCTTCAATTCAAGAAAAAGGATGAAAGTCACTTGACACTAGGTTGGGACTATATGGTGGATGTTCAAAAATGTTCCACTTAAATCGTTCAAGTAGCTGTTGGGTTACACGAGCACTGTAAGGACGAGCATTATCATGGACCAGAACAATTCCAGAAGTCAGCATGCTTCTTCTTTTGTTTTGAATAGTTCTCCATAAGTGTCACAAAGTTTTACAATAAGAATCTGCAGTAATTGTTGTCCCTGGTTGCATAAACTCCACAAGCAACACACCTTATTGATCCATTGTTGTGATTGTCGTTTTGTTTCAGGCATGTCATATTGAACCCAAATCTCATCACCTGTCACAATGGATTTCAAAAAATCTTCTCCATCAGTATTGTATTGGTGATGAAAGACCAAAGCTACAGCCATTCGGCGAGTTTTGTGGCTGTCAATCAACATCTTTGGGACCCAGCGAGCATAAAGTTTTCTGTAGTTCAACTGTTCAGTGACTATAGAATGAAGAGAAAATCGCGAAATTTCCGAAAATGTTATTGATAATTCACTTATGGTAAACCTTTGATTTTCCTTTACTGCTTGGTCAACTTGCTGAACAAGGTCGTCAGTAGCAACGCACTTGCGTCCTTGACCCCCTTCATCATGCATATCAGTTTGGCCATCTTTAAACTTTCACACAATGCCATTCATGAACAACATCATCACTCATAAAGCTGTCTCCCCACACTCGACTCATTCTTCAATGAATTTCTGCAGCACGATTCCCTTCTGCCTGCAAGAAACGAATAACACTTCTCAAATCACACTAGGCAGGAGAATCAATAGAGAGAGCCATTTTTACAAGACTGCAGTTCAACAAAAAATGGTGTGTTGGACTCGTCAATGACAAAGAATGTATAGGGGAGATGCACAGCAGACTACTGCACACACCAGCTAGCTGCCGCATTAATGGTCTTCATAGTGTGTGATCGGAAGTTGAAAAAAAACAGCCCTCGTATAATGAAAAAGTAAACATTTGTAAATTTCTAAGAGACATATTTCATCAATAAAGTAGCCTTGTTTTCATTGCATACCTTATAATAAAAGCAAACACAATAAGATATTTTTCACTTTATCATACTTAAGATCCAATTACTTGCACATTACATCTTATAGAACTACAAGAGTTTGAAAATGCAGGTATAATTTTTTGCTGTTTAAACAAAATGAAGATTCACCATTCTAATTTGTACAGGTAAAAGAAACTAAATAAATAGTACCATTGTGAAATTGCAACAAGTTACCCAATTTCTTTCTATAAAAAAAGGTAATTTCTTCAGGATCATTCTGCCCTCTTCTTTTCATTTGCTCTTAAACATATAAAAAATCACGAATGTTTCTTGTCACTTGCTGAGGCTGGATCTTGGATTACGTGTATCCTCTCTTGAATGCTGAAGAACTTGATTCAATTTTTATAAAAATGCCACAGTAAGAAGCAAATTGAACCTCAGTCAAGTAAAGAGGACAACACCTGAACTGGCTTCACTCTCCAAACTTCCACACAACTTCAACTTAGGTATTCACACAAACTTATATAACCAAAGAAATAAACATTGCTGGAAATTACTTAAACGAGTAGCTTTCCACTTCTCTCATTTATATTGAGAAATGCATCCATTTGGAGTACTAAACATATGGATCATGGTAAATTCGGGTATATACAAAATTTCCATTTTCTTTTTTTCCTTGTTGCCCTAAGCAAATGCTTATTTAGTTTAATGGATAATCCACCACTTCCTACATTTTAATGATTGTTATAATAAACATTGAACACTACAAAAATTTTGATGAACGTATAGTGTACTCAAGCTGCCACAATTAACATACTGTAATTAGCTTGCTTTACTTTGAAGCAAAGTTACCAATATTCATTGTGAAATATGAGCCCTGCATCAAGGCTTTATCTTGATAAGAGCGATCACAGTAACTCACAAAGCTCAGCAACCTTTTATGCTCTGCATGATTGGTAAAATGAGCCTTACACATGAGCATTAGGAATATTTTTTAACACATGAAACCAAATGTTAAAAATTCGCGACATGGATATGTTCGCGAATTTATCCAATTGAGGCCACGAATATTTATTTTTTTAAAAAACCAATGCTTTTAACAACATTCGAGTATTGTTCAGGGTTCATTTAACTTTTGTAATTTAAAGTTCCAACCAAAACATTTTCATCTCAGTATTCAACAAGGCATTGAATTGACTGTTTATTAATGTTGCACTTAGAAGCAATATAAGGGCAACAGACAATCGAACTAGAAATTTTGAGCCTTTATCAAGTGACTAGGATGACACCCAAGCTGGTATATCCCTCTAGTAACTTCTACAAAATGCCAACACGAGGATTTGGGATCTCGACATACTTAATGTGCATCAATCCTGCTGCACAGCAGATCTTTAGTTGCATAACGGCTTAAACCCACAACTCAATGAAAACAACACCAGCCACAAGTTCATGACCTTGAAGACTAGGCTAACATAACCTAGGAAAGGTTGTCCATGAGGCACGATAACCAATGAAGACCTATACATTCAACCTACATACATTCTAATTTAATTAAATTCTGTATAGTACTTCTGAAGATAATCAACTAAAAGTGAAAATCCAAATAATTTTACACACCTATGTACATTGTGACTCAATACAAGTCCAGTGGCAAGTTCACAAACAAAATCATTGGTTATAGCAGCCGCCATCAAATAAGTGAAGCTAACGTCAGACAATTAAAAAAGTGAGTCATAACACGCATTAAAAATTATGTAAAATGAAATTGAATGCAGTAAAAAAATATACTCACAGTGGGAAAAAAATTAAGCTACAGAAATATTCCAAAGCAAAGATTGTTGCAACTTTCAGGGTAGTTTAAAATATTTAAATACAAAAAAAAACGTTGTAAAAAAGGAAAATATTTTTGACAAATTTTAAAAGTTGAGTAATTTTACTATAAAAAGTAATTTTGATTTATGATGTTACTGAAAAAAATTAAATGGTTAAAAATTGTACAGAATTGTAGAGAAATTTCAGTTTTTGCTATATTTTGTAGTACAGTACTACTCAATATATTATCCATTTTATAAAACTTATTTTTAAATATAATGCAAGTGAAGGATAATAAAAGTATATTTTAAAATTTGAAATGATATGAGTGGTCATATAAGCAGATGAACCATAAAAATAACTAAAAGGGGTAGGTGGAAGCCTGTTCAAAATTATATTCAAAGTGTTCCCAAGTATAAAATTCATACACCTCACAAAAAGTAGCAAAATTGTTTGAAATAATAAGGAAACATTTATTATTTAGAACAATCAGGAAACACTTATACATTTTAACTTAAAATTAAGACTACAAATGGCATAAACAGTCAGTCAAAATAATTTGATACATCACATTAATCCATATTTCTGATAACGTATATTTAAATAAAATTTAATTTTTTTCCCCTTAAATCATCATATCTGATAAGGATTTCCTATTTTGGTATGTTTCTAAAGCATATACAAATATCGTATACCATTCTAATCACAGTTCACTTCCAGTTGATTAATTAAAAGAGAAGTTCCATATCAATAACATAAGTAGCAATTCAATCTATAGCATTACAGTATTTAACCCATTTTTCATTTTTATTTATTATTCAACCCTATCTTTTTAGGTGCAATAATTCAGGATTTAGTCACCTTAACTAAAGACAGTTAAAAATTCATGACTCTTCAATGTAACAAAAAATTATATTTCCATCTATGGTAATTTTGGAATTTAATGAGTTTTTGTCAACAAGGGTTTTGTGTATTGTTTTCATTATCTGCCCATTTTTCATTGTTTGATAAAAATTATAATTTGTTATAATTTTGGGGAAGAACTCAACTATTAAAAATTCAGATATATGATTGCTTATCAATATCATTCAATATTATTTATTTAATGACTTTTTAAAATACTTTTACTTTTCACAAAAATGTCTACAGAAACTTAAGCTGATAACAATACAGCTCACTGCTGTCTACGTACATTAAAGTAGAGAAATTTCTCATGTGCTCACACTCATAACTTCATTGAATTTTCATCTAAATTGCTTCCTTATTCAATTATTACCCATCTAAAAAGTCATACATCCTTTATATCAATTATTTTCAGCATATACAACAAATATTAGAATAATACTTCATGAGCATCATACAATAGAAATGTCCAAAAATTCCATATTAGTAATTTCATTTATTAATAACTATTTGACATATTCTTCATATTCTATGCAAAAAGTTTGCATGAGCTTTTATGCTGTTTCATTTGAGACCTAGTTTAAGACCACTGTCAAGAAATATTAAAAATTACATCAAATATTATACTATAACAACCATTCTCCCATGATTTTTTAAAAAAGTCTCAACATATTTTGGACCCTTATCCTTTTCAACATATAAAACCAATGGAACTCAATGTAAATCCAAATTGAATAACAAACTTTCAGTGACAATACAAGGATAATCATCTTATTTGGTGGCCCTTTTACATCTCACAGTGAATCTATATGGCATTTAACGTAGATGCTCCATTTTATATTTTAAAAAAAAGAGTACAATATAGAAAACAAATTTTTCTTACATAAAAAATGTCTTCAATTTAAAAAATCATTACCATCACTGAATATTGTATTAATTATTATAAATCAAGAAATTAGTATTACCTTTCATACAATGAAATATTTCTCGTTTCTTGTCAATGGTATCATATATATCTCTGCGAAACAATATCAGAATAAATGTATTTTTGGTTATTTATTGTCTAATAACTTTTTTAAAAACTCTATGAAATAAATAAAAATTAATGGAATAGAAAAGGAGAGCAATACAAGTGACTGTGTACTTAGATCAACCTTTACATGAAACCACTGCTAAAAATTGAATACTCAATCAGCTTTACTTATTCAATAAATATTTTAAATACTTTGCGAATAAAATCACAATAAAATAAAACATTATTCAATTCCATAAGGTATTTAATACCATTCATCTCCCAGTCTATAAATATTAATTAATATAAAGCATCTACTTACGATAATGACCCCATTCTAAAACTACTTGGACTGAATCTGCCTTTTCCCAAGACACTGTTGCTTTCTTCTGGTAGTCCTAAAGGCATATTTTCTTCTGCTTTAGTTAAGTAATATTGATTTCCGACTGATACCTATGATAAGAAAATTCAAATTAAATGCAATGAAATTTTAGTGTCTCATTATGACCATGACATAAAAATATATTAAATGCTTTCTGATACAATACTTAGCATAAAAGCTAAATAATAGGCAACAAGTAATCAGCGACATAATAAAAATGTAATTATTTTTGTATATTTTGTCATTTCCTATAACAATTTTTATCCATGTTATTTAAAATTTAATTCAAAAGAAACTGCTAAATACATTCAACCACAAAAAAATTGGATATATCCGAAAAGTAAAAAAAAAAAAAAAAAGGAAAGCTATATATATAAGGACAAAATACAAATATGTTACATATGAAGCCAATATTAATAAAAAAAAATTTAGGCACATCTTTATAACAAATTAATATGAGAAAATTGTTCAAAATGTTGTACTGATCAAGCAGCAAAATAAATGAGTTAAAAAGTAAAAGTATACAAAATATATACACAAAACTTTTGAGATTTGTGGGGTTTACCCGACTGACTCCAATTCAGAAACTTTTTAAGCAAAAGGACTGCTTTGAAAGTTAGTGCTGTGATCAGTAGTAATTTTTTCAGAAACCCCAAATCTCGCAATCCATCCATCCAGTAAAGCACAGGCAATGGTGTAAGAGACCCGAACCAGGATCAGAAATGCCTCAGGCCACCTTGTAAACTTATCAACACAGGTCAATAAATACAACATCCCGCGAATTGGACTGAATGGCCCTACAACATTAGGATGGATGTGAGAAAATTGGGTAGATGGAAGAGGATAATCAAATTCAAACCAAGTGTGATGAATCTTAAAACTTTTGACATGCAATACAGTGTTTGTACCAAAATGCACAGTCCCTGGTCATGGACATCCATACAAACCTGGAAGAAACAAGTTTCTGTGTAGATTTAACTCCAGGGTGAGACAAGTTATAAATGCAATCAAAAATCACTTTCCAAAAAGGTTTAGTGACATAAGGACATACAGCACCAGACGAGATATTGCAAAAGATTGGTTTTTCAGATGTTAAATGCATGGATCTAAGATCCAAATCAGTCTCAAATATATCAAAGATTGCATCTCTTTATCAAAATGCTAGTCATCAGCTAAACAATGCAAATTACTTAAGTTTGAAAAATTAATTTCTGAAATTCTAGAAAAGGTACCTACAACATTATCACCACCAGAAATGAAATATGTATCAGTTGTAAATTGGCTAATGTAGCCTAAATGTCTAATTTTATGTGGAGAACTAATGTCATGTCTTTGCCTAAAATCATAAGAGGGATTTGTGATAAATGCAAATTACCACATCACGACTATCTAACACATAGAGAAAATGTATTAAGGCAAAATAAATTGATAATAGATCAAAAGTACTATACTGATTTTCAGAAGCAGAATTTCTTGGGAAAAAAATCTTAACCCTTCAACTACAGATCCTATATGCTGTTGAGAGCAGTGCCAACAACAAAATCCAAAGCATCAACCATTAATGATAGTCGAGCAATAGGAGCAGAAAATAACAATGAAGTTCATCTTTAGTGAGCTTTTTGCAAAAAGGAAAAAGTTCTAATGTGAAGATTTTGATGATTCTAGTTTCCTCAGTTCATGCAATGGGCATTTTGTCACTTTTATTTTATTTTTAACTAAATCACACAAGCTAGCATGCTTTTCTGCAGCTCCTTTTAAAAAACGATGATAAAACTAAGACATAGCCAAAAAAAGACACAATTTTTTATGCACATCAGTAATGGAAATTTGATCGAAAATTGAACTTTTACAGGAAAAGGTGAAATCCCTCGAGAATAAAGCAAAAATCCTAGAAATTTTAACTCTGATTGTCCAAACATGCATTTTTATGGGTTTACAATACCATGATCATAAAGTCTGCAATAAAATAGTTCAAGATCATTGTTAAGACTTTCTGGATTTGTCAAAGCAATGAATAGGTCATCTACAAAAGCTTAAAGCAAGGAATGTCTCTGATAATCCTATCAATGTATCTCTACATGGTCTGTGTTGTGTGTCATAGGCAAAAAGTCATGTACACATAGTTGAAGAGCCCAAAGGGAATTATCACAGATGTTTTAGGAAAATCTTTACTTTGCATAGGGATTTGATAAACTTTGACCAGATGGATTTTTGAAAAAGTTGTTTCTCCTCATGATCCATAAACAGAATCATGTATATGTGGGAGAGGATATAGGTCAGGTATTGTATTTACATTTAATCATCTGAAATAAATGCGAATGGGTAAAATGTTGGATTACCCTATCCTTATCAGCTTCTAATGCTTCAACTGCAGGATTAATATTCATTAAAAACATGATAGAACAATTGAGCTCAAGGCAGAAACAACTGCATGGAATTTAGTAGACTCACAAGTAATCACAGTCGCAATAAATTGGGATTCGATTTGATAAAACCAAAGTTCGAGATCCTCCTCCCAAAACGTTGGTGCTTTGAATGCCACACGTGAAAAAGATGTACTCTGCTTAGTATGAGGAAGATCAGCTTTTTAAGAATTAAACATGTTAACAATACGGTTAAATAGTTGTAAAAGTGTAGATTTTGATGATCAAAATAATCGAATGAAATAATTCAATCACAAGAGGATTTAGGAGTGAACAAACGAAAATAGAGGTCCATAGCAGAAGAGTCTAATCTGGCTATGCTACACCAAATGCAAACAAATGTGGTACTTGAAAAAGCCAAAGAGGAAGAAACTGGCACAAGACTTCAAAAAGACAAGCAGAAAAATCTCCAAGTGAGAAAAATGTCACTCAAAAATAAAGTCAACAATGTGAAAGATGGGTCACCCAACAAATCCTTTTAATCTGAAGGTATTTAAAATATCAAACAAGATCAGCAACCACACATTCTAACAATAAATGTCAACAAAAAATATTTAAAAGAAGAAAAACATATGCTGGCAACCTGCCAGCTAATAAATTAACAAAGAAAGTCCAAAGTAGAAGATAGAACTGGGTAATTTCCTCAGTGATTGCTTGCTTTCCAGGGCTACCTTAAAGAGCTGTGGCAGGACTAAGTTCACTTCAGCTTCAATAAACTTCTGCTGACTTGCTTTGCCAGAATGGCCAACTCATTTTCATAGTGGTAGAGTAATAGCAAGCAGAGAAAGAGAGGAATTGACAAGGCTATAAACAAAAAAGGCTAAAGGTACAAATCAGGGTCATATATGAAAGTAAGAAATTCTTACATTTATGAAAATAAAAATTCAATATATTGATAAAACTGTCAAGGCTAGCAAATGCAAAAGTATTTCAATGATGCTTGTGCTGTTGTTTTTAAAATATGTATTTAACATTGGTTGGAAAATAACAGAATAAAACCATGTGATAATGGTAGAAAAACCTGAGAAGGGAGGAGGAGCATAATTTATTAAAGTATTGTTTATTTTCACATTTGAAAAAGGCAACAGCAAATCAAACAAGGAAAGTTATGTTTCTTAGAATACAAAGGAAGAACACACAATAAATCCATATATGACCTAAATATTTTGAACATTTTCAGTGTTTCTACTAACACAATCAAAGTAATTGTTAAATTCAAACATTTCCATCATAATTATAGGCTTGATATCCATCACATCTTTTTCTACTCATATGACTGTATTAGAACAGTGCAATTGTAAGAAATCTGATGACATAATACTAGAATATTTAAGGGTAATTCAATATTACAAAATTAATATAACTGCTTCAATCAATGTAACAGTATTTAGAGCATTTTAATAAACTAACTCATCATCTGATTCAATAAGTACTAATTAGAACTATTGGAAAAGTGATTAAATTCAGATAAAATTTATTAGCTATTCCATATCAAACAAAATCTACCTTTATTAGCAGATAAAGCACAGGTGAAAATCAATTGCTCAACATAACTCATATTAAATCATAAATGAAATAGCTAATAGTATGTAAGTTTTTTTTTTTTTAAAAAAAAAAAAAAAAAAAAACTAAAAACATAAACCATCCATTTGGGTGTAATAGATACAAACATATTACAACTTTAAGCAGAAACAGTAAATTCAATAAAAAATACTTCTGAAAGATTAGATGTACAACAGTAATTAATGTTTCAACTCAACAGAGATTGAATGTTAGTAAAAAGTATATATATTTTTTGTATGAGTTAAAAATATTTCAATACATAATTAATTTTTTAAAAATATTATTACCAATGCAATTGAAAGAAAAAGATATCAAACAATTCTTTTAAAACTGAAAGGGCAAAAAATTCCTCAGGAAAATCCAATTTGAAAAGATAGTTATGCTTTGTAAGCTGTAGAGTGGTATATTTTGCTAATACGTTATTCTCTTCTAAAAATTTTTATCATATCCTTAAGTGATAAATTCAAAAAAACAAATTTTTTTAAGTTTTTTTCAAAAAAACTTTCATTTTTTTAAAAATTTGATCAAAGCCTTCAATTTGTAAATTACCACTATTAACAGCATAAATATAACACCTGAAGATCAGAATTTTCTTTCTGATGCTGCACTAAATAGGACGAAAAATTACTTTTTAGAGAAAAGGTAAATATTTCACTTTGCTTTCAGTCTGGATAAAATACTTTTATCAAATTAAAACTTTTTTTTTTATCAGAATTAACAACACACAAAAACAATGTAATAAGTCAATTTTGCCAACACTAACAACTCTAGTGGAATAAGAAAAAAACATGAGAAGGCTTTACGTCCTCTTTTAACTCCACCATAAAACAGTTACCTTTTTGTTAAAAAAAGTAACAATCAATTTCCTACTAAACTTTTACAAAAAGAGTGACAAGAAATATTTAATTACAATTCTTTGCTAATTATACAAATTATATAATAATTTTAAACATGCTCCTTGAAATGTTATATAAGAGTATTAAAAAAAGACTTAAAAAAAAGAGTCAGAAACAGTAATTTAAAACCATTGACAGTTGATAAAAACACCCGAGTTCATATCTTACTCACATCTTCAAGATAAATAAGCATCATACCAGTGACTCAGCTGCCACTAGTTTGCTCTTTTATCAACTATATTGATACAGTCCTGCCAATGGAAATGAATCCAAGCATATACCTATATAAGTATTGGAATACCACCTAACAATATAACTTACAGAATAATACATGTTTCATAAAAAAGCATTTATAACTATCAATAATTGATGTAAGACAACAAATACAAAGAAAAAAATTTTACAACTTCAAGTAATTTCTACAGGCGATTATTTTGCATACTCTCTATGTTATTCATTTAGTATAATACATAAATACCTACTTCACATAACAGAAGTAACCCTTCATTCTTCCTTTTGGTTGCAAAACAATAGTTGGCACTTTTACTACTGACATCAGCAAAATATAAACCTTTCCCAAACATATATCCAGAAACTGGAGCTTCTGGTGGAGCAATACGAAGTCCTTCTTTTAAGATACCCAACCAATTTGTTATTCGACTTCCATGCCATAAAAGTAAATTATTTCCAAAATTTTTAAAGGAAGAGTGTTCTTGGTTCTTGTAGCATTTAAAAGCATCAATAATTTCCATTTCATAAGTTGAGTGAGTAGATCCATGTGTTTCTTTTAAACATTTTTCCAGTTCCTAAAAATTCAAACTATATCATATGAATGCAAAACAATTGGTAATGTGCGTTTTAGAGTTAAATAAGCAATAAAGATGAATTTAAAAAATTATTCTCAATATATATAGGCTAGCATTAAAAATGTATATAAAACTGAATAAAAAAATAGTCATAATATAAAAAAAAAAATGTTGATATAGATTTCTAATCAAGGAAGAATGAGCAAAATATTTTTATCTCACTTCAAATTAAATATTGTAAATATTTTTGATTTCAAGGTGTGATCAACTGATAAAATATCAATTTTATCAACAGAATTTTTTGGAGTCAATGAAATCTTAGGATAGTCATTTTGAAACAGGATTTTATTACCAAATTCACAAGCCTCTTATTTCATGAAAAATTTTAGTGAAAAATGTTGAAAAAAAAATTCCAAATGTAATACACTTTTTAAAATAAAAGCAAAATCATTCATCATATAAAAGAAGATGACCGAAACTTTTCAGTACTTTGGGAAGTTTCAAGCGGGAAGGTTAAAAAAGTTTGAAATTATAATACTAAATATTTACAAACTGGAAAACATCATACCCGTTCTTCATTAGAAAGGGTATGGACTCTGAATACTTGTTGAAAAAATTATGGATAGCAATAAATATTGTACAAACACAAAAAATGTAATTAATGAATTCCAATTTAAATTTAAAAACCTGAATACTATACAATAAATTCAACTCCTTTTAAAAAAATTTCCAACACTTATAAAACTTCCATTAAGTAATTCTTCAATAACTCTTCAGAATTCATTCACATTTCCAAAGAAATTTTTTCAGTGCATATTAGTTTTAAGAAGTAATATGCATTAAAAGAATGAATCAAACATCTTAATAATTAGCTAATTATTAAGTAAAGCTATAAATATAAGTAAAAGCATTGATTGGAAGCTCATGAAATACACCCAATCTGGATAACTTTTCTATTAAAAAAATATTTATCCTAGAAGTGCTATTAGGAAATTAAAATTTGATACTACTAATATTGAAATCCGTCAGGTGTTAAATTAAGCTTACCATATATTCAGGGTTTATTGGGTTGAGAAGTTCAATGCAGCAATCCAAAGATCGATAATATTTGTCAAGAGGATGTTCTATTTTATTTGACTCTGAATTTAGAACACTCATTGCAACAGTAATATTCATCAGAGCCTAAAAACATTTTAAAGGATAATTAATACTTACCAGTAAATGAATTTTATACTGAATAATTATTCAACAAAAGAAATGAAAATAGACTACGTTACACTTGACAATATCCTTATGATTCCACCATACCAATTTGATAATTTCATTGTTATTTAACTTCTAAAAATCCCATCTATACACCTTACAAAGGTTTAGTGTTCTGGATTCTTTTATAGTTTTAAAATATTGGTTGATAACATAGATAGTATATTACCTAAAATTTGATATTCATTAAATGAGTGAATGTGAAGATTATTGGCACAAGAGCCAGATGTAGCTGTGCTGTGCTGAATAAGTTTAACCGTGGTCAAAATGTGAAAAAATTGAAAAAAAAAAGACAAAAATTGGTTGATAAGGAGGGTTGAAAAAAGAGAAGGATTGCTAGGGTAATACGGGGATCACCCGTGTTTACCAAAAACATTGATATTTATTAAGAGAAATTGAAGGAGGCAGTCAAAAGGAAATCTTAAATACATTCACTTTTCAAGCTTTAAGTTACATCTCCTAACAAAATTTAAAATCGCAAATTTCAAAAATTTTATGGAATAATTTTTGTTTTTAAAAACATTTAATACTATTTTTAAAATTGCTTACAAAAACAAAATTTAAGCTCAGCAGTAGAATTTTAAATTAGCAAAAAAAATTATGTTTTATTTACTTATCAGCAGGTTATTTCATCCAGACAGGAAAAAAATAAGATGTAAAACTAAGCATAATGTTCAAATCAAAAACATTTCTAATTTGAAAGACCATTGTAAGATATTTTTTTAAAAAATAAACAGCTTTGTAAAAATGGCCTAACCAGATAATTCAGAAAATGTGAAGTCTTATCAAGCAGTTTATGTAGTAAAATAAAAATGCAATAGTTTTAATGCAGGCATTTCAACTCAGTTATATACTGTACATTGTACAGAACAACAGAGGAAGAATATGACAACATGCAATTTCATGGATTTAAATGAAATAATTATGATAAAAGCATTTTCTTACAAAAGTATATAATTTTGGCCACTACTGTGTGTGTATGTATGTACAGTGGTGTCTAAAACTGTGGACACTTTGAGATTTTTGTTTTTTTAACTTTGTACGCTTAAAGAAAATGTTACATTTCACAAATTGCAAAGTCGTATATATCGTTCTAAAGAATTTAATATACAAAATTCACTACAAAAAAAAGTAATTTAAATATTTGCTATACAAAAAAATTACACTACAATAATTATCGATATACATTAGATACTAATGATTGCTGTGAGTCATAAATACTTAGTAGGGTAGCCTTTATTTTTATTACAGCTACACATCAATGTTTCAGTGAGCTGATGATAGTTTTAAGTTCTTCCCTCATTGTTAAATGATGCCAGGAAACAATTATAGTCTCAATTAGTTCCCTTTCATTAGATGAGTGCCTTGTTCGGACAAGAAATTTCAAATGCTACAATAAGTTTTCGACAGGATTGAGGTCGGGACTGTTTCCAAGCCAGGATAACAATGCAATGCTCTTTTGTACGAATCCCCCCTTTGGATCATTTTACTGTGCGGCAAGGAGCAGAATTCTCCTGAAAAATCAATGAAGCATTGTTGGGAAAGAGATCCCTGATAGAAAGTAGAAGTTTAGGTTCTAGAATAGTGTCAATATATTTTCTGGAATTTAGTGACCCATCGATGACATGAAGGTGACCAATACCATCTGCTGACATGCATGATCAAATCATAACACAAAGTGGGTTCTTCATAATTGCCTGATTGCATGTTCTAACTGTAACATGATATCAGAATATATCTCTTCTCCTCTGTCCAATCAATGTGTTCCTTTGCTTACTGTATTCCTTTTTTGTGACACTGTAAATTGAGATAAGATTTTTTTCGTGAAATTCTAACTTAAGTCCAACATCTGTTAATCTTCTCCTGATAGTTCTTGAACTTATAGAAACATCAGCATCATTCAGATCTCTTCTAATGGCCATTGATGACATTCTTTTATCTTGGAGACATAGTCTTTTTATCCTCCTGACATCAACAGATGAAGTGCAACTTTTCAGCCTTTTCCTGCTTTGTTTTTTAATGAATTTGTCTGCTGATATTGTAAATAAATAAATCAAAATCCTGATGTAGTCACTAAGCCACCTACATGCCTCGCAATTTCGACATAGAAAAGACCACTTTCTCATAACACAATAATCTTGCATCTCTTACTAAGTATCCATTATACTCTTTTATTTGATGTCATTGCTCCTAGACTAAATATTAAAAAAATTTACAGCAATTCCCACTTATAATTAGATTACATAAGAAACAATCTTCCTTCTACAGAACAAAGCACAAAAATAATTTGTTCTAACTGTAACATGATGTCAGCTTCTGCTGGCAGTTATTAATATTTGTTTGGTTCCCAGAACAAGAACAGTGATTGACCAGAAAAGTTAAGACACTACAAACCACTTCATAACTGTGTTTGCTTTTTAGATAAAAAATATGTGTAATGTTTTTTTAAAAAGCAAATATTTGAATTTTGTTTTTTATAATGAATTTAAAATTAATTTTTTTTAAAATGATATATATGACTTAGCATTTTGTGAAATGTAACACTTTCTATAAAGCATACAAAGTTAAAAATCAAAAATTTCCATGTGTCCACAATTTTGGCCACCACTGAATATATAAATGTTAACAGAATAACTATTTAAATATTGATCTAAAATCGTTTTATTAAGTAATCAAATTGCTCTCTATAATTTATGTACAGTTAATTAATTTAGTTCACCTTTTATGCATTCATACGTAAACCAGGAAACCGAGGACTGATTTTTTAACCATTCTCACTTTTACCACAAAGATTTCAAGTTTCAATTTAAAAAATAATTAAGTTAATATTAATAATTTTTATATCAGATATCCTTTATGAATCAATTAAGTTATTGTATACACAACCAGCATGCAAAATATGATATGTGATAAAATATTAACAGAATTTCTAAATAACTTATTAATAGATCAAGGGAGCTTGATTGTTATTCAATATTACATTTATTAATCATGTTATTTTGATTGCTCCACTAAAGAGTTAAATCATATGAAACTTTCTCTTCAGTTTAGAAGAATTGTTTTTATTCATCAAAAAACAGCACAGTTCCGTATCCTCAAAATATTCATACTCCACAACACTCAATACCAAAATCTGTTAGTAAACTGTTGTTCAAAATTTAGATAATTTTCCATTTTGGATAAATATATCTACTAGTATCAAACAGATTTTAATAAAATAAGGAATGTACTTAGGTTTTAATATAATACAATATATATTATACAATTTTGCTCACACACATGATCATTTGTATGACCTCATCAGAGAAGGAATGTCCTACAATAAGTGGATTAATAAAGTGTATGGTGCCCTTTTACGTTTAAATACAGCTTTCCCAACCCGAATTCTACAGAAAATGAGGCAGTCCCTAAGGCAGTCAGTCCTAATCCTCTCCCAACACTGTAATCAGGTCATAGATGAATATGAAAAATAGAAGACAAATCATGAATGCAGTCTCAACAGCATATTCACATATACTCTACAGGTCACAATCATCAGATTCAACTGGTCAATCCATTCAGCGAATATCCTCACTGTAAAGAAATTCATCAATCACATTACCTCTGTATGGATGAGATTTGTCATCTATTAAAATGAAAATAGGACAAATAAGTTCTTAAAGATGTGAACATCCATTTCATTCCTGTACCTCACAGCAGGCTCAGAACTTCTGTTGAAGACATAGAGGTAAGTATGCTCATCAAACATGATGAATACCCAAACCTTTAAACCTCTGCTATCATACCAGTCTCTTTCTTAAATGCTAAAGGACATGTAGCAACTTCATGAATCCCCTCCCAATGAGAGTAAATTAAGAATCAGAGATTAGGTTGAATCTGAACTCATCAGTGATTATAACAGGTCTCCCACTGATCCCCGATACAATGTTGATGTTCTCAGCAACAAGCTATACAGGTTCTTCTGTACATAGAAATGAGTGAACACAATAAAGCTGGTCTTCTTGCAAACAGCATTCTAGAAACAGTTACACATGAGAATAGGGTTCCTATGGCAACATGAAACAGCAGAGAAGCTACAGCACTCCTGTTATGCTTTGCTAAAATGGACAAAGATCTTCATTACTTGGGGCCTTTGGGCAACCCTGCCCAGGCCTTCTCTCTATGGATCCAACTATCCTAATCAGTTACACACAACACTGGATGTTATTTAAGTCTCAGCAAAATGCCCTTGAGACTGCATTTTTCTCAAGTCTCACAATGATGACTATGATTTTAAAACTGAGATCAATTTTCAGTGCAGGATTTTTCAAAGTTATATGCATTTTCGTTCTTCAAAGAAACAATTTAACATAATATATATGAAGCAGATTCATTAGTTATAATTTGTATTCAATTTTATACATGTACTTATAAGAGTAAAAGCCTCTTCATATTGACAACATTCCAATTTAGAATTTTAATATATATTACACAAGAAAAATAATTCACATTGCTTTAAGTTTCAGATCTTATCTTGACTGATTTTCAGAAACATAAGTACTTAGAGGCTGACTGATTGGTTTTATTAACATCGCACTAGAAGCAACATGAAGGCTATTGACGATGGACCCCATAATTTTGAATCTCGATCAAGTGAAAAGGACAACACCCGAGCTGATACCTCTCTCAAAACTTCCACACCAATGGAAAACTTTTGAGTGTTGACAGATTTAACATGCATCAGCCCTGGCTACACAGCAAATCTCAAGTGTCACTAAAGCTCAAATCAACAACTCAATAAAAACCCATGAGAGAAATAAAGCATTTCTCATATGCAAAGATTTAATCACACAAACAAACAAAAAATATTCTCCAGAACAATGTTAATTGCCAAAGATACATAAATAAAACAAAGAAAAATTATTAAAATGAAACAAAAGTCTAACAATCAGTACATATAGAAAACATACCTCTAACATCTTAAGTTTCTCATTGATCTCACTTTGTGTTTGTATAACTGGTGGAACTTTCATTCTGCAAAGGAAAAGAACATTTACTAATATTTATATACAATAAAAAAAGGCAAATATCGCAAAACAATAGAAGGGGCGAATTTTAATTTATTAGTAACACCTATTAAGAATCCAAGGCAATGCTAATAATTTTATACAACAGCCAGATTTTATTACTTGCATTTTTAACAAGTTTCACTTCTAAATATTAAAATTCGATTTGACTAGTTAAAAAATTCATTGCAGTTCTAAACGATAGTCTAGCAGCCTTATCTTTTCACTTATATCATTTCATTTATCTGCATTTCCCTATCTATTTATACAATGCTGAAAAAGAGACAATATTAATTGATTTTTAAGCTTTTTTTTTTGTCACGAATTATTTGTACAGCTAAGAATAGACATTTAGAGCGTGTTTAACAAATTCTCTAATTGATTAAGAACAACATAAAAGGAATTTTGAAACAAAAATTTCCAGTAACAAGGAAGTATTTTGAAGCATATAGCCTTCAATTCTCCACCATCATGTCATTTGTTTTTCACACATGCAATGGTAGCCATTATTATTTATATATCTTGAGATAAATATTCAGTTTTTGATGTTTGATTGATTGGCAGTCCAATAAAATCGCACTTAAAAGTAACACAAAGACTATTGGTGATGGATCTCATAATTTTTAACCAGAGTCAAGTGATAACTATGATCCTTAAGATGGCATCCTTTTCTTCCAACTTCCATCACACAACAATGTCAGGACTTTGAGTCAAAACAGATAACATGCATAAGTCGCACTATACACTGGGTCTTGAGTGGAAACAGGATTCAAACCAATGATAGTTTGGTGTTAATGCCAACTATTAGCTGGCATTTATGACTACTCACCTGTTGGAACCTTAATTTTTTGGGCAAAACAGTCCATGAAAATACTGTTTTTTCCTCACTTTTCAATTAAAAAACATAACAGAACAATAAAAAATGGTCATCATCAGTTGTTTTTAATATTAAACAAAAATTGAAAATGCTTAAGAATGTAACACGATATGTTAAATATAAGTCAAACTCTTTTATAGTTTAGACAACTTTCATATTTCACTATAATTTTGCTTATAAACCATTCAGCTTATAGTAGAGTTCCTAATAAATTATATCAAAGCAAAATAAAGCTTTTGAAATTGCATATTTTGTTCAACAAAATTATGAATGAATTCAAGAGACCAAAAATTCTTCAAATTATATAAAGTAAATCCAATAGATATTCTATGATATGAATATGTCTTCTATAAAAACATAAAATGACATTAATACTTATTAAGGACAGTGTTTCTTATTTATATTTCTTATTATAAATCCTTAAGATTATTAAATCTACTCAAACAATGCCTTAACTTGGCTATCTGTATTTTTTTTTTAAATTATTGTTCAAAACCTATTTTTTATAACCAAATAATAAAAAAAAAAAATCTTCCTGAATTGCATTAATAAGTGAAATAATGCAACATTAAAAACAAAATAACAGCATAATAATACAAAATACAATACATGAAAATTGTCACACACCTTTCAATGCATTTTTCAAAACACTCAATCATAGTAAGTTAGCTTAGCTTTATTAATGTTGCACTAGAAGCAACATGAGGACTATTGGTGACGGACCTTGCAATTTTAAGCCTCGGTCAAGTGACGAGGATACCTGAGCCGGCACCTAATCTCCTATTCAATCATAGTAAAATTTAATACAGAAAAAGCTTGATTTTAAATATTTTTTCAAAAAAAAAATTACTTACTGATAAATAAGCTTGACTTCAATATACTGAAACATATCACATTTTATCTGTTTTCAAAATTCTTTATTTTAAATTAAAATAAACTTTAATTTGAAATTCTTTATTTAAAAAAAAATTCAAAGATAACTTATATAATATCATAATTTGAATCATTTAAATGAAGGGAAAATAATGTTAATTTTTAAAGAGTGGTATTGTTTTACCTGCATTTTAAAAAAAAATGTGTGTTAAAATATTAAGAACATTACAGAAATAACAAATGGAGAAAGAGGCATCTATAGGTTTTGGCTCATGAATGATATAAATAACATATATAGATATGTTACCTTAGATAAAAAGGTTTATCTGAAAGGGCTTATTTAGAAAGGAAAATCTAGCTTAATTCTAAAAAAAGCTAGATAAAATAATTTATTTCAAAGAATAATCATTGGTAACCAATACAAATAAAAATGAACTTAAAGAACAGCTAAATAAATGAAACTGAAATAAAAATCCAAGCGAGTGAATGTGGGTTACAGCACAAGAGCCAAATCATACTATGCTGTGCCAAACATGTGTTGAAAATTCCATAAGTTGTTTTAAACCAAATAAAAATTAGATAAAAGACATATTAAGAAAAAAAATTATAAAACACTATGGAAGGGTTAAAATCCTAAATTTGATTTAAAAATCCAAAACAGGTTAAGGTGGAGGTTTTCCCCAAACTGAAATTAAGATATTCTGGAGGTTTTCTCTAAATGAAATTAAGAAATTCCATGCTTTGAAGAAAGGGCTATGATAAAAAAAAAAAAAAAAAGTCTGTCATTTTTATTTAAGATAGTATAATGTACAAAGCATGGAAAAGTATTTCAATCATTAAAACTCATAATGCAGTGAAGCATACATGAAGTAATCATCCAAAGGACTGGAAAAAAATGGGTCTACATATGGAAATAAGCTTCTTGTACTGATTCAAAAATACATAACTTTCACATTCAAGTTTAAAACAAAATATCATACATAAACAAATTACAGCCATTACAAGTAGAGTATTAAAAATCATCAGATTTATCTTTTTTTTTGAGGGCTTATTCCTTTTGGGGAAAAAAAGGGGGGAGAACAATTTTTGTTTGTTTCTTACTTTCACTTCAAATAGCAATTGAATGCTGTTTCAATTCTGGCAGGTGAAGAAAATGGATTTACTTAAAAAAGGTACTAAACTTTGGAGATTTTATAGAATAAGATACTAATTACAGATTTGTATACATGCTGAAATTTTGTCCAGCCACCTATACAGAGAAAAAAATGAAAACAATTTGAAATCTAAAGTTGTTGCACAAACAGCTGATAATACAAACACAAATTTTGGTGTACGAAGATGCAAAGGAGTTAATAATGTCTATATAAGATTACAAGATTTACTCCAAAAGAAAATACTAGGAATACTTTGTATTACATATATTCTGTCAAATTAAATCAACACAGAAAATCATGCCAATTGAAGTAGAAGTAATAACGACAATCTATTTGTATTTTACTCATTTTACTATTTGTGAGGCTACTTTAAAACAATTTTGTGAAGATGCAAATGTTGAATATGAAAAACTTTTAAGATATTCATAAGTTAGATGGCTTGCTCAAACATCTGTAGAGCGTTACTGCTGAAGAGTGTTTACAATTGTTTTAGCCTATCCGTTCATATTTTTTAAGTTAAAGAAATATCCAAAAATTCTGGAATCTTTTTTTCAATTATGAATTATCAGAGATATCAATGTATTTTGTACATAATCAGGATTCTATTTTCCACAAAATGATTCAAAAGGTGAACATATTTCAGTAACAGAAGTTAGTCTTATTTTGAACGATTTTGTCATTCAATACAAATCGTGAATTGAATAAAAAATGTATTCCTTTAAATAAGAAAAAGAAAATTGTCAAAAAGGAATCAAATCGAAGGGGAATAAAAAAGCTTACCAAAGAAGTGCAGAATTTTTACCAAACATGTTTTCAGTATGTCGAAGAATGGTCAGACACAAATATCCCAGGAAATAATAGCTTTCAATTGTATTTTTTTTTACTTCATCGCAAGTAAATTGTGTCAAGTTTTTTAATGAAAGAAAGGTGCGATATTAAAATAGATTGAACTGTCTGTTTGAAGAAATAAGAACAATTGGAAAATCAACATGTGAAATTAATAAGCGATGGGTTGAAATATTTAACCATTTCAAAAATGAACACATTCCACTTGAAAATTTAATTATTCATATTGTTGTGCTGCCCTGGAGCTTATGTAGCAGTTAAAAGTTGTTTTTTTTTAAGTTGGTAATGATTTTTGGAGAAGTGAGAAATCAAGATTGAATGTTGATATTCTAGCTGTAGCACTTATCATAAAATTCAATCTGAAGGACATTTCTTGCTAAAAAATTTCCATTGTATTGTTAGAAAATGATACATTGACAAAAAAATATTCATTCAACGAAAAAATACTCACTTAATTAAATAATTAAAAACAATGCAAGCATGATTAATGTATTTTTGTTTGAATTAATAAAATGTTTCGTTTATATATGTTGTACTTTTTTCTTAAATTTTTTTGTCCTTTTCATTGTAAAAAAATTAGTCACCTTAATACATAGGCAAATATAAAGTGAGGTATATTAGTTTTTTTTTTAATTTAAAATGTTGGTTGAGCAAGCCAATACATATTCCTATGTTACATACTGATTCAATCAGAAAAAAATTATTTATAAAACTTATTGAAGTTGAAATTAAAATTTATGAATTCAATACAAAAGCTAAAATAGTTTGACAGTAGAAATTCAGACTAATTAGTTTAGTTTAGCTTTTATTAACATCGCAATAGAGGCAACATGAACCTCAGTCAAGTGACGAGGTTCCAAAATTCAGCTGAGCTGGCACCCCCAATTCCTAACTTCCACACCACGCCACAGGAGTACTTTGGGCCCTGACAGATTTAACTTGCATCAGCGCCAGCTACACAGCGGGTCATTGGCGGCCAAGGATCGAACCCACAACTGAAAGAAAACTGCCGACCACAAATCCGAAACCATGATCGTGGCCGCCGAAATTCAGACTAAAATATTTTTTTTTAATAAATTGGTGACAATTAATACAGTTGATTAAAGGACAGAAAAGATAGTGTTAATACTGCAAAAATCACATGAATAAAAATATTTTAAGATTTGCAAGAAATTTTATCCTTTTAAGCATTCTGATTGCAAAACTAAATAAGCTTGAAATATTTCACATTCCAAGTAAAAAAATTTCTTGACCTACATCTGAAATAGCACATTACTATTCTTAAGGTACTATATTATTGAAATAGAGAGTGAATCCTTAATCACTGCAACTATGCAATAAAGCATAGTCCAAGAAAAGCATGTAAAATGCAAAAAACTTTTAATTATACTTCCTATCAAAATACAAAAGATAGTCAAAAACAGTTTATTAACACTAACCCAAAATTATGAGGGATTTTAGTATAGAAGTCATTACAGGCATTTATAAGAGCAGATCCTTTTTTTCCACTAGATAAAACAGCAGCCACTTTATTCAATGCAATGTATCCTTCCTTCACTTGTTTCAGAGTTAACTTTCCTATGAAAAACAAGAAACATGATTTTTGAAAGCATAATTGGCCATATAAAATTAAGACTTCCTACAATAGACAGTAAAACAGTCATAATTTAAGTAACAAAATTTATATATTTTACCTCATAAAAAAACCACATAATTTAATACATCTTTCTCACAATTATTTTGTTGCTTGCATGATAAAACTACTTAACCAGATTTCATGAGATCTAATCTAAACCCACATTATGAAATAGTTATTGAAATTATAGGGAAAATAAAAAAACATCACTTCACAAGAATAGTAGAAAATCTTGATTGGTTCACCTTTTCCAAAATACTTTACTGATTATCGCCTGTCTTAACGATTCAGAGCATTTAATTTTTGTTTTGTCATTGCTATATTAAGGTTTCTTTTTTAAATCATTTTTTGAAAGAAAAAAATGTTAAATTAACTACTTATTTTTAATACATAAAAATTTTACCAAACACTCAACAATATTTACTTTATTGGTAATCTCAAAAAGAATACGAAGATATATTCTATGATGGAAATAGCATATGAAGTGGAAACCTTAAATAATAAGCATAATTGCAAGGCATATGATTTTAATTTACTTTGTAACAATTCTCACTTTTATAATATATTTAAAATTCGTCTGTGTAACTATGCTTACACATATTTTCAATATTAGCAAGATAGTAAATTTCTCTCCAGACACAAAACTATTTCCAACCAATAGCAGAATCTTAATTCTTCCTGTAATTTTCATAACTTAATATTTTTAATTTTCCTTTCTTAAATTTTCTTAAGAAGCAAAGTTTTTAAAATAGCTTTAAACATTTAATTTTCTGGGTAAATATCAGATTGAAGCAACTTATCCACAGCTATTTGATTAGAGATTAATGGCCAAAAGACCTAAGAGCTCTGCAAACCATCCAACCTATCAGACATTAAATGAATTCATACCACTCGATTCAATTCATGTTTTTTAATAATAGCTTTAAATAAATCAATTTATTAAACATTCAATTCTGAATACCTTAAGAAAAAAAATACTTAACAAATGAAAATTATTTTTCTCATTATTAGTGGAGGAAGAAAGGTAAAAAAAATTATTCACTAAAATATGGCACTGAGGAAATAATCTTATTTTAAACTGCTGGATTTATTACATGCGCTTTTGGATTCACAAGTTAACATTTAAAAACTGCTGCAATAAATCGATTCAACTGAATTCTTGAAGGAATGAGACACAAAGGTTCACATCAACCATAATACTTACATATTTCTCAAATTTGAAACTACTTATTATATTTTCAAACTACATTAATTTTTTCGAAAAAAAATTATCAGACTATAAATTATTAAATAAATTTTAATAATTTTAAATTTTACTTATTATTTTTTATTACTTATACAATCATATTGATTTATTTTAATACATAACGAAAACTGCATAGTATTTCTTTTCACAAAATGCAAGCAAAATCAGAATTCACCAAGTTTAGTCTTCTTAATTTAAATTGGAATTTTTTTTTTTTTTTTAATCAAATGCACCCAACCATTTTTCAGACTTAAAATGAACCTTGTTGGTATGCAATTCCAAAAAGAGTTTTCAGTAAATATTTACTACTACTATGTGAAAATAAAAATAAAAAAGGACACACCATCATCAGTAGGTAGTGTACGAAAAAATGTAAATATTGAAACATAATAGTTATTTGGATTGCATCTGCATCTAGACCGATTTTAGAAAATATTTCGTGTTCAATTGGTTGGTCTTTTTTTCCCATAAATTGTAATAAGTTGAATTTGTTCAATCATAATCTTAAATATATTTCATTTACTTTTTCATTATTACAGAAAAACATTTAGCTTTTTGGCATTTTATTTCAAAAAAGTTATATAAAATTTAGGAGTTAGAATTTGACACAGAGCTCTTCTGGAAAACCTGGATTCTGAAAGGAACTGAGAATCGAAAAAGTTTGAAAGCCACTTACACTTAAGTTATTAATAAACAGAAAGCTATAATTAACTTTTTTTTACCAAGAGGAGTTTGACTTGAATCATATGACATTTCTTTCATTATTTCTTCCATCCTCTTCTGATCACAAATCATTTCCAAAAGAGACTAAATAAATAAATGCATATTTTTAAACTTAATGAAAATTATTTTTAAAAATGAAAAATTGCCTTTTAATCATATTTACCTCAATCTTGTATGGCAAGTTTGATTGTACATTGGTTTCGGTCTTCTTTTTCTACAGAAAATTTTCAAATAAGCATAGATCAAATTTTGATAACATATTTGTTAAATTTGAAATATAGCTAGTTGTAAAAAAAACAAATAAAAATGACATAAAAGAGACTTAACTAGCCCCTCTCTTTAAAATCACAGAATTACGAACAATATCTCATATTTCAAAAAAGTTTTAAAGAGAAGCTAGTAAAATCTGCTAACTTACCTGTTCAGGAAATAAGTCCATTTGCAAAAGATCATACTTTCCTTTAACATGAACAAAATCCTTCAGATTACTCCAATCATTACGAGTTTTTGCATAGAACCTAAAAAAAAAATTAAGAGGGTGGATAAATGAAAAAACACAAAACTAGCAATATTTAATAATATTTAGACTAAACTTACAAGATACTTTGCTTACAATCTAAACTTACTTAATTTAATATTACATTTAGAAATGTGGACCAATCTTACATTGCTCAATTAAAAATCTTATTTCTCTATTAAATAAAATCTCTATTAAGCTGATAAACAATCAAATTGAATATCTTCAGAATAAACACATTTAAATTTTCAGTAAAGCATCAAAAGGTTTAGCTACACTACAAAAATTAAAAGCAGACAGTATCTCTTAAGCAACTCATAAAATTCTTAACATTTCTAAAGCTGTTTCACTCACTCCCTTAACATTTTTTTGATATAGTTCTAATATAAAACATTTCTTGGTATGTTTTACAACAAAAAATCAATAACTTCTAAATGTTATTGTTGTTTTTTAATAAATATCATTCTTATGTCATTATGATGAAATACAAACAATTAATTTCAATGTGAAACATCACAGATTTATGTACATGAAGATAAAAAAAAAAATATGCATAGAAGTTTGTTATCTATCATACTTTCAACATTGTTTTTTTCCTCCTAGTTGCCCTCCCTCCCTCCTCCTCCAGATTAGCTATCTGATAAAACTTGTAATCAATTTGAAAACCTACCTCCTTCAAATTAACATGAATCACTAAGGTGAATATAAATAAGCAACTTTGTTAAGTGCACACTCACATTGTAATATGCTGTGTTTTATGTCTTTCATTATTGCAAAGTTGTGAAAAGAAATTATTTTATTAAACATATTCAGTATTCATCTTAATCATTGTAGGTCACTTTTTAATGTTTTTGAAAGGTGAGTGAGGCATTCTTCCACTGGTTAGTCAGTAATAGTAAGTAGAAGGAATTCTCTTTCCCAGTCTAAGAAAAGTAACATACCAAAATATTTGAAATTTTGTATGTGTAAGCAATTGATGACACTTACAATACACTTTGGATAAAGATTATATTTTCCTGAGTATATTAAAAACATTACTCTTGGATTAAAATAAAACAGATATGCATGAAAATAATAAATCAATACAATTTAAGAAAAGAGAATATCAGTTCTACTAAGTGAAAAATAAAATCTTAATAAAAGAACACTTTCTAATAATTTTAGAGTATGTTTTTATTGTTGGTAGCAGTGGTGCATGCACGATTTTTTAAAAACAAACATAAGTGTTTATTTTTAAAACAAGAATTTTCTAAAATTAACAAAATTCTTAGAATATAAAGGTTCTTTCATACATGTATTGCTTTGCACTCAGTTACCATCACCAATTTAGAAATTCACTGCTTGTTATTCAGATTAGTTTAGTTTAGCTTTTATTAATGTCACACTAAAAGCAACACGAGGGCTATTGGCGATGGATCTCTTAATTTTGAACCACGGTCAAGTGACAAGGTTGTTATTCAGATATTAATTTATAAGTAATTTTTTTTAACCAAACAAAATCCTACATGTCCTGAATTTTTTTAATTTCATTTTTTTCACTCTATAGCCACAACAGAATATTGATAACAAACATTTTAATCACATTCAAATATCAAAGTTAACACATGGTTTGAAAAACACCTAATCCAAACTTCAAAGCCAAACCATACAATTAGTTTGACGAAAGAATTGGATTTAACCTTTAAACATTGGCGGTACATATGTCGTACCAAAAATTTTTTTGTCTCTCGCTTCGGCTCTGGTACAGCGTCTGTACCAAGCTATCTATAGACAGTTCTTTCCCCCTTTTTTTCCAGCAGATTCTTTTACAACTTTCCCTTGCCCTTTTTACGACTTTGCTTCTATTGTCCGTAATTGGGTGGGGATATTTTTCGCCAACGTTATCAGTTGTGTGCGAATTCCTTATCATTGGCGACCTTTAGAAACAACCAAATTCGAAAAAACTACTCAATTAGGTGACTTTATGCAGTCTATGATAGATAAAATTTTCTTTTCTCTTTTTTTTTTCTTCGAATTTTTAAAATGAATCTGAAATTGCTCGCAGAAATAGAAATTGAGAATTTGAGGAAAGATTTAGATGAAGAAAATTTTGTTGATAAACACCCCAAAAAATCTTATGGTGACTTTGCTGAATGAGAAAAAGAAAAATTAACCACTTCGATGCAAAAAATTGTGGCAGATTACCACAAACACGTGGAATATGTTGATTTAGGAGACCGCAGGGCATCCACCTATACTTTTGGTAAGCAAACTAGGAAATTGACAAAAAATTATTCTTTAGTCTCATCGATATTGTTGTGTTTCTGATATTCAAGTCGTGCCAAATTAAGTTAAAAACTCAGTTTAAAAGATTTTAGAATGAATTTAATAACATCTCTGATATGAAAATTAAATCATAAAATTGCAAAGCCTTCAGTAATAAAAAAAAAAAAGGAAAACACATGATGATAAATTTTCTCATTGCCAATTGACGAAAAGAAAAGAAGAAAGTACACATATTGTGCGAAAAAGAATATACAAAAAAGAACAACTATTATCTGCAAGGCATGCAATGTGGCTCTTTGTATTTACCAAACTGTTTCGAAGAATAACATACAATTTAATTAAAAATCTCTTATCAAATAAACCAATGAAAAACAAAAGACTAGAATAAAAAAAAGATTAAAACTGATACATTTTTAATAAAAAGAAAATAAAAAAAATAAACAAAAAAGGCTCTTTTAAGAGCCAAAAATTTTAAAAATTAGAATTCACTTTACATTTTTAAAACAGACATTTCAAAAGCATTGTTACAAGAACTTTGCAATTTAAGATATAAGTTTCATTTAAAAACAAAAAAAAAATAATACTTTTTTTTTTCTTTAAGATTAAAGATTCATAGAAATATTTGATATAAAAAAGTGTTTCATAATATTTTCAATAGAATGCATGAATTAACTGAAGGTTTTGCCTTAATTTGACGTACTTAAGATTTACTCAGCAGCTTTGAAACATGTTCAATTAAGTTAAAAATTATTTTTTAAATCTCACTTTTGATAATATTTAATCACAAAAGGGCCACGGTAGCTGACGAGTGAGGTCGCAAACTCGTAGCCGGGATTGAGTTGCGAGTTTGAATCTTGTTCAATCGAAACCGGCTGTTAAGCCTGTCTAGTTTCTAAATCCTGATGTTGGTGTGGTGTGGAAGTTTGGTGAGTGGATGCTGCCCTCATTGCTTGACCATCGTTAAAATTTATGAAGTCCGTCGCCAGTAACCTTCCTATTGTTTCAAAATGAGATGTTATTAAAATGTCAAATCAAAATATTTGGAGTATATTGAATAATTGTGCATTAAAAGGATGTTAATTTAAAAAATAAAATGTTTAATAATATTGTTCAAAATATTGTTCTTAACTTTTTCCTTCTTTTTTATATTTCGTCGAATAATTTTGAAAACATGAGGCATTACTTTAATTACATGGGTTCAATATTGCAATTAAGTAGGTAAGTTGCAATATGACCACAGATAAAGTCTGCACACTAAGCGATGTGATTACACACCTATATGTATATATTGTATATATATAAGCAAACACCGAATAAATTATTCTAGAAAATATCTTAGTAGTATGGTATAGCTGTCGCTTTCTTTGTTATTTGTTTTGTTTGAAAATGTTAATTTACGCAATACACGACTGTAAGTTATGATAACTAAATATGCATTTGAAAGTTTGTAAGTCACTCAATTAATAATGGGAACCAGGAATTCAGAAAAAATCATTATGATATGATACGGCACCAAATATTAGGATCTTTCTTTCTCGTCAATGATTACTGACTAAAAATCAGTAACCCCTACTATCTCCCCTTTGTAACTAGAAAACTAACCTTACCACATGTCGTGAACTCGAACTGAACAGTGGGGGAAAGAAAAATTTTCCTCAATCTTAAAAGCGCCGACTGGAAAGGATATTTTGACTAGAATCTGCCGAGTTTTAAAGGTTAATATGCATATAAAACCCCATTGTTTCACATGATGTTTTGAGTGAGAATCCATTGTTCACTTTTTTTTTTCTTTTCAATATACATTACGGTATTAAGGTAAGTATCTACAGAAAGTTAAATCATAAATATAAACCTTTCAAGTTTATTGCTTATTTAAACAAATTTAAAAATTGTATACTAAAAAGATTTTCAATTTTGTAGGATTTAAAAATTCCAAGGTATATTAATACTCATTTTGAGCTAAATTTCAGAGGAATATAAGGATATTAACAATGGGTTATTTATAGTTCATAAGCATATAGAATTTAATAATTTTCAAAGTTAGATCAAATTAATGTAACTCAGGGAAAAGTTTATGCCACAATACTATATTAATTCAAAAAAAAATAAATTTAAAAAAATACAGATAAATTTCATAAAATCCTAACTTTTTATAAGCTTCTTTAAAAAATATCAAAATATGTTTTAATACATAAATTACAATTACTTACTTTTCTTCAAAGGAAACCTTAGCTTCAGATAAACTACTTCCATATTTATTTAGCTCACTTTGACCTCTCTGTCCAACACGTCCCCATCGTCGCCATACTGAATATAATTTCCTTTTATTATGTTCTAGAAGTTGGATGATATAAAATTTATTATTATTATTCTGCATATTAGTCTGGTTCAAAGTTGCAGAATATATAGTTTTATTTTCACAATAAATATGAAAATTTTCTCTGTCTGGACATTCTAAATCCACAGGTACCATTACATTATCAAAGGGTGATGATAGTATCTGGTCTGAATTTACAGATTCATTGAAATCCAGAGGATTGAAGACATGTGCAGGTATACTTATTCCTCCATTTCCATTAATAGATCCACTTGCTGAAGAGGAATTGTCATTTGGGAGTTCAAGTCGCAATCTTTTAGCACTAACAAAGGAGAATTATACTGCATTAAAATTAAAGGTATTTTTAAAAAAATAACAATTCTGACACACATGAACATAAACAAAAATTTACTCACCTTAACATTGAAATGCAAAAAATATTCAAAAA
>BMAW01030898.1:1083250-1164276 GCA_019974015.1 Nephila pilipes | reverse complement strand
GTATAAATATTATTGAAATGTTCTGCCTTTTTTAATGTGTTCATCAACTTTCAGTAATAAATTCAAGGTGGCTTACACAAATTCTGTGCATTACTGAGGAATGTAGCAACTTCAGCAAAAGTAAATGAAATAGCCTCACATGAAGAAAAATATGCAATATGTGTATATAACATACAGAACAAAACACAAAATAATTTACTATTGAAATCTGAACTTGAGATGTTTACAACAATGTCTGAAATCTCACTAAAACTCAAGAAATCAGTTTGTTTCTTGAATCAAACAAAATACATCCAACTGTTTTCTGTATTTCCTATTTTTATCCCATTTGCAGTTTTTTTCCCCCCCACCAGAGAACTTTTTACAGATTGCCCCAAATTACAAAAAGATATTATTTTACAACTGCTAGTAAACATTAACAATTATTTTACAACTGCTTTTAACAATAATTAATTTTTGAAAGTTCAGCATTTAAAAATTAAAAAAATAGAGAGCTCCAAACAATTAACTTTAAGCACATTTTTCTTAATAGTTATTTGGGCACGATTCCTTTTTCAACTACTTGAAATAGGATCCGAGATAAGAAAACTTTAAATGTTTAATATCCTATAGATTCACACTATTAATGCAGACATCAAATTATTTGTCAAAGTTCAGGCAGTAGCTATTTGATCTTTCAATTTCATCTTTAACTTCCTAATGCATTAAAAAAGCATGTTCAGTTATAACTTCTCTGCTGCCACAACTCAAGTATAGCTGAATAATACAGAAATATGAAGAAAAAGATATTTTTAACAATGAAAATGGCGAAGTATTTTACAAAATGACTCTGAATTAAAACTTTTAAAATTTAAAAGAGAAAAAAACACTGGCAGGAAGCTATCAAGGGGTATTCTTGTGTGAGCAAATATGGGCAGATCTGAAAAAGAAAACTAACCATAATAGGCAATTCTCAAAAGCCTACATGTTACAAGAACATTAAAAAGCTACCTTTTAAATTACAAAGTTTATCTAAAAACTTGGATGATTGCTGATTTGTAAGAAGAGGAGCTTTGTTTACAGCACAACCATTTGTGAAAAAGAGTTCACAACTTGATAGACAACTGCACTGTCCACTTCAAAATTATTTAGTACTTGTTTTTATTTTTGGCTATCCACCCAATACAATTTCTGAGTTGCAACTAATGATCAAGTTGTTATGCCCAGTCTCAAATTTCAAGAAATAAACATTATAGTAAGAATTATGTAAAATCATAAACATATAATTAATTTATTATTATATGCCTTATTATATTTTGCATAATTATTTATAAAATTGTATTTTAAATTATATATTACAAAATAAAAGTATTACTAATTATAAATTTAATACAATTATGAATATACTTATAAATTACAAATATAATAAATATGATAATAAATAATTATAATATATAATCATAAATAACAAATTTTTATTTATAATTATAGTGATGTTAAATATTTATAATTTTATAATGCAATTAAATTATTTAAATTTGTATATAACAATGCAAAGAATAAAATAAGCAATTAAAAATTAATTCAAAAATTTATATTAAAGAGATTTAATCAAAATATAGTAACATTATGCAATAATTACAAAAGAAAACTTTCTTAGGATAGTTCCACAAAGGATGATAATTTCCTTTCATTCCAAAAAGAACATTTAACATTTTTTAAGATTAAATTTTTATCCATGCACCTCTAAGACATTTAACCTTTTGCTCTGAATTGTACAAAAAAAAAAAAAATCATACTTTTCAAACATACTTGAAAGAACAGAAAAAAATCAATCCAATGCATTTAACAATAACAAAAAACAAATGACATGAAACTATATATAATGTATTTATTATGTATAAATGAATGAAAAGAACTAGATATATGTATTTATAAAATATCTCCTGCTGCTTTTCAGAAATCTGCCACTTTTAATGAACAGCAACCAAGAATGAATACAGTGACCTATATAGAAGTTTCTCAAAATAGCTGTTAGCAATAACAAAAATGAATTTAACAGATTGCAATTGTTATCACATTGAAAATCACCAGTTGTCAGGGACACCTATTACTTCACTTTAACACAGAAGTTTAATTATAAATAAATTAACACAATGTATTATAATTCAAATGGACTATTAAGAGAAGTTGCTCTACATTGAATAATGTAACACATGGAACTAAATATAAAAATATGGTCAACTAATAAAGATGATCAAATATGGAGGTAATACTGTACTATTTTAAAATAAAAACATCAAAAAATTAAAAAAAACAATTACAAAAAAATCAAAAGATATGATTAAGAATGTATACCTTACAATATTGTCTGAACAAACTTTTTTGAAAACAATTTCATTTTGAAGACATATATTATTAATCTCAACACTAGTGGCAAGATCAACATTTTCTCGTTTCACAAGATTTGTAGAGAATGTTTCTTCATTAGTTTGTTCCCAAGTTTCAAAATTCACTTTAAAATCACCCAAACTTGAAAATTTTAAGACTTTTTCCTGTTTATGATAAGCCACTTCCAAATAAAAAGACAGATATGGTTGATAACTAAGCCAATCTTCATAATTATCTTTCCAAAGCCATACATTAAAACCAGAATTAGTCACTAAACAACGAATCTTTTGTTCATACCGAGAAACTTTATTCTTCTGTATCATTTTATCAAAATCTATGATCAATTGTTTTCTTGTATTTTTACTAGGCAATAACACATTTGTTTTTCTCTCTTTAACAGCCTTATTCAATACTTGAATCTGCTCATCAGTATAATTTATCCATCTTTTACGTTGTTCATACTGCCATACAAAATCGCACACCTCGTCAGCATCTGCAGAGAAAATTATATATTAGGAATTTGCTAAAAAGAAATTTAACATTATAGTAATATTATATACATTTTTAAAATACATCATCAAAAGCAGTAAAAAAAGCATCAGAAATCTTAAACTTCTTTCATTTCATAAAATACTTTCATAGTCTTAAATTTATTAGAGAATCACATTATGAATATATATTTCACATAAAGGAAGGGTAATTTCCTTTGGCTAATGCATTGTATTTCTAAGTGTCAAATAATAGTTAAGCATTTGATTGGATAGATTAATTTTAGACATTCTTTCATCACGGTCTCTTATGATGTAGGGGATCTTCGAAATCTTGCCATTTTGATTATGAACATCAACCAACACACATGTACAGCAGCTTTTGCAAACAAGCATGGAACAGGAGAGAATGTATTTTTTAATATTTCCTATGGCTACTATGAATACACTCCTGTGAATTTAATCATGCTAAAAGTATTCTCTTATGTATACATTTAAATAATAAAACATAAAATAATTTAAAGGCATGAAGATGTAGAAAGGATCTTGGCGGTATGAAGGGGCACACCATATTAAAACATTTTCTGCCAAAGCTGATGACATTAAATACGGTAGTTATTGATATGAGAATTTTTTGGATCTGGTTTACTGTCACTTTCCGACGTCATACAATAAGTTCTTATAGTCTCACTATCTATTTTAAGTCACCAAATCCATCGCCATCATTGCCAACTCGAACTCGATACTTCACTTTTAACCGATTTTTGGAGTATCACAATCAGATAAAGTTACACCTATGAAACTCAAGTAAATTAATTGTATACTCATATTTATTTAATCATGTGCTATTTTCTGAATAATAGATGTCCTTTTTTCATTAAATAAGTAATCACAAAATAACAGACTGATTGAACCTATAATGTGCGAGATTAGCGTTAATATGTTGGGATATAACTTTAAAAATAACAATCAGGTATGTTCCGAATACAACTGTTCATGATTTTTCAAATAATTATCATTACAAATAAAAATAAGCATTATCAATTAAATAAAAGTAAAATAAACTTACCGATAGTCATGGCAAAATATATGAGAAACACCACCAAAAATAATTTGAGAATCACAACTTGCCAGGAAGCTAAGAACACCTTCTCGGTTGACAAGACTGTGTGGTTTTATGAAATATAGAGCTACAAATGCTTTTATTTCTCAATTTTGACACAAGATAACATAAGAAAAGCAAAAGATATTTTTTCCTTTCCCGCTTCTTCAGGTTCTTTCTTAGTTGATTGATTGATTGGTTTTCCTAAGTTGCAGAGCAACGAAGGCTTATCCCGTTTAAAAGATTATTTTAAGCATGTTAAAAAAATCAATATTCGAGGATTTAACTGACAACCGTAAACATAGACTCCAGACCAATCAGCAAAACACACTTATTTTCTGATTGGTATGGAGCCACTATTGCTCCTGAACAGCAACAACAATCAATCAAATGGTTAGTGAGCACCAGTCATTACGACTCTTTGCTCAATCTGATTTTTTATATATACATGAAATTTATTATAAAGTTAACCAAGTATATTAAAATGTGCTTTAAGCACATATGATTTATCATGGAATAGAAAAAGAAAGAAGAGGGAAAGGCTCCCTTTGAGTGATTCCGAAAGTAAGAGTCGATGAGTGCTCCCTCTAATGAGAGGGGGGAGGGCGCGTTACTTAAAGCGGACGAAGTATACACACAATACTGGTCACATGGAGCAGAAGTAAATAGTTCCCTTATAAAAGAGAAATTACAAGCTATATTTTTCTTAATTTTCATTATTTCGCTTGATTTCAAATTGGGAACTTTTTTAATTTTTTTCAATTTTGCTCTAATTTTTCTATTTTCTTATATTTATATTTTGACAGCTATTTTGAAGTTTGACAATGACGTCATAGGGTAATAAATATTTCCTCTAGACAGGCTGTTGCGACTTTCTCCCCAGCCGCAATCGGCGCACAATTCTTCTGTATCTTCCCCATTTTCAAAACTAGAGAAAACGATAGTAATTTGATCTGTGTCGTCCTTTTACACGTCCCCAGTAGGGAGAAAGGGGTAAGGAATCTAACTTATGGTTACTCCTCGCCCTCAAATAGCAACTCAATGGAATTATTTCCCTCGTTAGACTAAATTGCTCTACCGTGTTGTTCAAGTAATTGAAAGCTATCCTAAACTAGGAAGAAACTGGCTTTTCATTGCTTCAAAAATAGTCATTCTTCACTTTCGATAACTTTTTTTTACTCCTTTTTTCATACCTTCTAATTTCAAAAAATCCGTTTTTACTATTGTTGACACATGTGCGTGCTCCCTACCGGCCCTCTGTTAAAACTAGGCAGAAACTTAACGACTTTCAGCAATAACGAACGTGAGTAACTACTGTCGCGCTGACACCCACAATAACTGTAATAACTTTACTTATGGTTGAACCATCAATTTTTATTGTTAAGTTTTAGTAAAAAATTTGTCCAAAAAGGACTGGTCCATCGTGTGCACTAATTTCACAAACGAACATTTCTGGTCCAGTCGGGCCGTAAGACCAATTGCTATAGATAGTATTGAAAAACTAAACAAGGTTAAATTTCCTTGAAGGGAAATAATACTAGAATAGAAACATTTGTTGATAAGGTGACCAATGATATTGATTCAATGAACTCGAAGTTAAATTTTAAAAAAGTAGATCAACTTCAGATGAAAACAGACGAGCTATAAAATATTTTCTTCGCACTTGAAAATGCCGCTCCCAATGAAGTAGATGAATTTGAAGAAGATTTGGAAAACTGTGAAATTCGACTCAAAGATTTGGAGGTAAGAATTAAAAAATTAATTAACTCTAATAATAAATCATCTGTGATTGCAATTGAAAATAATAAATATGAAAACGGAACTTCTCTTGTTCCAATGAAAATGCCGCCAGTAATACTTCCCATGTTTTCGGGAAAATATGAAAATTTAGGCAACTTTAAATATCAATTCGATGATTTAACCCTCCGAGCGTTTTACTTTTTTGTGTAAAGCTATACCGAAAGCGATCTACTTAGGCACAGCTAAAGGTCCCGAAAAGTTTTCCCTTTCCATTCACAAATTCTTCAAAAATGCAAGAGCCTCCTGTTCCTCCCCCCTTTTATGACGCGGGTGGTCCACACAACCCCTTGGGTTGGGTATTTTAATTGCATAGATCCGACGCTTAGATAAGCGATTTCGTTGCCTAGGGGAAATCTTGTACGGCAGGCTACAAGCAAGCAGGAATGGGGTTCAGATTATTCACAGATCAGAACTTGGAAGATGTTCGTCCGATCTATTGAGTTTCAATAAAAGCGTTCCAACAAATGAAGAATAAAAAAAATATAGCTTGATAAAAATTGGTGGGTTCATAGTTGAAAAATATTTGTTTGCTTCAAACAATAGAAAAATTCTTTTTTCTGTAATTTTTAAAAACTTTTTTTTTAATTTTAATATTACGATTTTAACCTAGAAAAAGCACCCTATATTCATTATTGAATACGAGATCAAGAAAATACAAAATTGTTTGCATGTTTTGAAAAAAATTAATGATTAGTATTTGCTATCAAGCACTATTTGCTTAATCAAAGCGCCAGAATTGTCATAAAAGTTTAATTTTTATAGAAGATTGAATTCTCAGAAGCAGTTTGCTTGTAAAAATAAATATCAATAAATATTTTAAGGATAAAATAAAATCTTAAATTTCGTAAAATCACGTGTTTCAAATACAGTAATCGAGACGCATTAGGTCACATATTTAGGCGTTTTTTGGATCAGGTGAAGAATGCACACTTATTCATTATTTTCAAGGTATGAAGTAAAATTGGCGCCACTGTTTTAAAATTGAAATTTTGAACAGAATTTATTTTGAAAGATAATATTAAATGCTTTAGTAATTTGCATAATATTTTAGTGGACGGTAACGCTGATCCTCATAAAAATGTAAAAATTAGTTTGGTCAAACATATATCAGATCTGCAAAAAACCTTTTTTGAATCCTGTTCAAAATAAAAAATTATCTTGGATCCAAAATCTTTTTAAGACTTTTAATTCACTGAACTCCCAATAAAAGAAGTTGGTGTGGTGTGGAAGTTAGGAGAGTGGGTGCCAGCTCAAGTGTCGTCCTCTGCACTTGACCGAAGTTCAAAATTACGAGGTCCATTGCCAATAGCCCTCGTGTTGCTTCCAGTGCGACGTTAATAAGAAAACACTAAACTAAACCCAATAAAAGAAGAAAACCTCCGAACTCCCAACAAAAGAAAAAATTGAGTGTATATCAGTTTGATTGATATATCACATTGATGTATACTCAATTGAAATTAAAAGTTAGTTAAGTGTTATAATGTATTTTTTGATTGACAATAGAAAATAAAATCATGCAATTGCCGCAAGAATTGTGAAACATCTAATATCATATGTTTCAACCTATATATGCGAAAAATCTTTCTCTTTGTACACTGCGACAAAAACAAAATACAGAAATAGGTCGGATGCTGAAGAAGACATTAGGTTGATGGTTTCAGAAATTTTTACAGACGTAAAAATACTTTGCAATAAAAAACAATCATGGTCAAGTCATTGAAATTCTTTTTTTTTTTCATTATTTGTTATATTTAAAAAAATATTGCTTTTGTTTATTATGCATAGGCCATATTTTAAGAAGAAAAAAAAAAAAAAAAACTTTCGCTACCTTAACATTCATTAATCTTACTAAGACGTTTCTAATAAAAAAATAGAAATGCAATAATAATTTTGTAAATTTGATTAGGATAAAGAGCTTTGATATCCTATTTTTTCTGCTGTTTGATCAAGGGGTTCCTTGAAGGTAATGGTAAGCTCAAAAGGTTCCCCAAAGTGCAAGAGGTTGAATACCTCTGCTCTAAGCGAAATACCCCATCTACATCCACTTTTGTGAAAAGGTAATATATTTTACATTCAATAAATAATTTTAAATTTTAATGGAGTATATATTCTTCAAAATGTCAAAATATTTCTAGCCATCTTCAATCCCACATTTTAATTTTCAACTTTCTGTTTCTTTGGTGTTTTCAAACTTTAAGTACATATTCGTATTATATCTTTTAACAGAAAATTGTCATCGATTACTACATCTTACATATCAGTTATTACAAATTTGGCAGTGAGAGAAACTTTTCCCTTTTTAATTTGTCTTTCAAAACAGTACACTTAAAACACTTTAGTTCAGTGAAGTTGACAGACATTTCCTCAAAGAATTCATAACAAATTTTGTAAGAAATTTTAAATTTTAGAAATGTATTCTTAATCCCAGGAATATAACCATATATAATTGTTAGTTTATTCTTTAGTATTAATGGTACGAATTTATCATCATATCTCGTTCTATATCGGAATAAAATAAACTGTAGCTGAAATGTTATGATGTTTAATTTCTTTGGTAGTTTTACAGAAAAATAATGTCTGGCTGTAGAGAAAAGAGAGCGTATGATTTGATCTATTGAAAGGTGATATTTTTTCCAAATGTAAGGTATTTTTTAAATTTAAATAACTTGACCGAAGCGGATCATATAATTTCAAAATGCACTCTATTTGTGCTCTGTGTGCTGGTTTCAAAGTAAACCACCTCACTTCTGAATAGCCGAGGAGCTTTTTATATTCAATATCAAAATGAATGCAAAATTGCTTACGATTTGCTTCTCCAACCTTAAAGGGACTAAAATATATGTTTAAGTTCAGTTCAAAATATTCACAATATGTAAAAATAATATTCATCTATTAATTTTAGTCCATTTTACAAATTGTACCTAAAAAGAGTTATATGTGTTTATTAGATCAAAAATTCGTTTATAACAAATCAGGTATAATTTTGGGTAGTTTAAATTTCAATATAATATACATATTTTAAAACAAATGCAAAAAGAGTCAATTTATTCAAACTTGTATTTCATGAATAAAATAAATCAGTGTTCATATGTTCTCAAATAAACAAAATTGTAATCAAAGTGTTCATTCAATTTACAAAAAAATGCAAAGAATCGTATATAAGCAATAATTTTAATTGTTACAAATGTTAAAAATATCAGAGACACATAAGAAAAAATAAATAAATATTTTATATTAAATGCTTAAACAAAACAAAAGTACTAAGTCTTTAAAGTACCTTAATGCCTACTTTCAGAACAATTTGTTATTTGAGAAAAAATTGTTTGTGAAACACAATATTGTGTATATATAACAGTGTACAGTTTAATTTAAAATTATAATTGAATTTAAAATTATAAATTTTTTAACATTTGTGATAATAATGTCACTTATATCTATTTTTAATAATCTGTGAATGCATCAAACTATTACTTTATTATGTTGACGGTATATTTAATATTGCGCATAATATAACGAACAAATTTCTAACTGAATTTTAAAATAATTATTTCAGAAACTATTGTAGATATGCTCATAATTTTTGTATACCGAAGTTTTAGTATCTCAGCTTTGCTTCCAAGTAAAATTTTTATTTTATATTCATCAAATTGTTCAGCATATTTTTTGCTAATGACGTGCGGTTTTTAACTGATTTGTAAAAAACTTACGGAATATATGAAAATATGCTGGCGATGAAATTTATTAAATTTTGAATTTTATATTTTAAATTTTCATAGAATTGTAAATTTATGTGATTAATAATTTTTAACTTTGTATGTACCATACATAAATATTTTTTGATGTAATTTGAAAAGCAGATTTTCAGGGTAGCTTATGTAAAATTCGTAGTTGTATAATGTTAAGATTACGAAAAATGTCCGGATTTTAATTACATGTACTTCAATTATCCTTTAACAGAAGATAAATTATAAGGGATTTTACACATATGAATATTTTTTAAATTTGAATCTTCAAATAATTAGTAATCAAAAGTATCTGTGCAAAAGTACAGTTGATACTTACACGTATGAACAAATATAAATGTGTGCAGATGCTATTAATTACTAATTTTTCAAAAATCAAGTTTGAAAAATATGAGTTGGAGTGGGAAATCGCATTCTTTTTCTCTTTGAGGGAAGATGTAGTTCAGTTATTTAAAATTCGGATGTATTTCAAAACTTAACATTACAAAACTGAGTATCATGCGTAAGCTGTCCTGAATACCTGGCTTTGAAATTATGAAAAAAAAAAACTATTTGGTATTACTTTTATTCATGCATTAGAGATTTTTAAAAGTAAAGAAATACAGAAGCTTAAAAATTATTCATTTGTAATAATTGAAAATCTTAAAGCGTTTCTGATTTTGACTCGTTCGTTTTTTTTTTTAAATTTATGACACGTTATTAGGAAATAAATATTATTTTAAAAACTGAAAGTAGTGAATAAAGTAACACAAATGAAACAATAGAACGTATTTATTGTTTTCATACATTCTCTGTATTTAAACAAACATTTTATAGATATATATTTAGCGATGTTTTTCGAGATTTATAGAAATAACATAAAAACTTAACTCTATCTGATATTTTTTAATATGAGGAAAAATAAAAAAGGTGAATTTTTAGCAATCAAAGAAAATATGCAAATATTAATTTGTCCAACAATATAAAACAGTAGGTTTCCTACTCTATCTAAATTTGTTAAAATTCCAAATGAATATTAATTAAAAATGGGATTAAAATCTAGTTAATTTTGTGATTGAACTTTAAAGCGTTTTTTGGATTGGTTTAAATAAAAAATTTTATCTCGAAAGCTAGGTCAAGGGACGCATTTCTTTCATAAACCCAATAAAATCTCAACTCAAGTTGACCAACAAACACACTTGAAAGGAAATTTTCCCCTTCCCCTCTTGAACGAATGTCTCAATGGAACTCTCTCTAGCCCTAAGGGCAAGAGTGGGGTTCCCTTGTGAGCCATAAAATTTCCTGTCAAAGTTCATTGTGTGTCCGCAACCCTCCCCAATTATCTAACAAGATGTAAAACTTTTAAAAGGGGGGAAGGAATTGCAGAAAAAACCGGCGCAAACGATCTCGAATACATCCTGTGATGGCGAAAAAACACGGCTCTTACGCTTTCGGTGCGCTCACAGCCACACGGGTTTATACGGCGCAAACGCTTTCGGAATATCTCGGACAGTACGGAAAAAAGCGTGTGAAACGCTTAGAGGGTTAATTATATCGAACAATCAACTGACTCAGCCACAGAAACTGCAATATTTACATTCATGACTTTCAAATGAAGTTAAAGAATTTGCCTCCACATTCGAGACATTTTCTTCATTGTTTGAAGAACTTGAATCACGGCTCAATAATAAAAGATTAATCATTGATATATATGTCCAATCCATTTTAAATTTTAAGAAAATAGAACTAGAAAATTCTAAGGAAATCCGTGAAATGATTGATTGCATTAAGAAAAACTTACGGGCTTTAAAAATACTTAAATACGAACAAAATGATTTATTTGATATTTGTTTATTGAATAATATGCTTAAGAAATCAGATAAGAATTCCCAAAAGAATTTTGAATTGAGTCTAAAAGCCAAAGATGTTCCGACATTTTACGAGTTTATAACATTTTTAGAACAACGTGAAACGATCCTTTCATCCGTAGATAGAAATTGTGCGGGTAAAACAAAAACAATAATTAGAAAATCCAATTTTTCTTTCAAAACAAAAATTCTTTTAAGAATCGATTTATTGAAAATAAGAACTGCATAATTTGTAATGAAAAAATTCCTCACCCAATATACAGATGCAAAAAATACCTAGAACTAACCCCCAATAAAAGATTAGATCTTGTGCGATTGCATAAATTGTGTGAACTGTGCTTACGAAAAAATCACAGGAAATCTCAGTGTGCTTTGGCTTATGTGTGCAGCTGTGGAGCAAAACATTAAAAAACTATTTGCTGTAAACAAGGGGTCAAGACACGAACGCCACCCACCCAAGAGGGTGAAAAAGTAACGTCTTTCTCTCAAGGACATTCCGAAACAACAGCAAAAAAAGAACTCGCATTGGAGAGAGAGAGAAGTAATAAATCCTTCTACCTTCTGTAATGCTATCATTAGTAAATCAGTAAGACCGAACAGAAAGACTGTTTTAATTTCGACTGGGCATATACTTTTGCAAAATAAGAAAGGAAGATTGATTAAATGCACAGCGATTTTTGATTCCGCTTCAAATATAAAAAATTTATCTAGAAAAATATGTGATTTTCTTGGTATTAGATCAGAAAAAATACATACTTCCGTTTCTGGACTCAATTCAACAAAACAAAATTTAAAGGGAAAAATGAGTACTTTTATCTCTAATGAAAGTGGTGGTTTTAAGGAACACATAGAATTTTTTATGATGGAAAAAAATTACTGGGTTGATACCTAGTGTTAACTTAGATATTTGAGAAATAAAAATTTCCGAATTTTTAAATTTATCGGATCCTTATTTTTTGAAGCTAAAGAGATTCATGGATAATTAAATGTTGATATTTTCTTAAGAACAATGAAAGATAATGTTTACAAAGTAAATGAGAAATTAATGCTCGGAGAAACTGAATTTGGATGGTTTGTTGGTAAACGGCTCCAGGAAAACAAAAATAGTAATGACTTATCATGTTATCTCCTTAAGGATGATAATTCTGCTGAGGACACATTAAAACTTTTTTTTGAACTTGAATTTCTTGGCATAAAATATGACCCTTACTATCGTGAAGATGATCAAGCTATGAATATTTTTAAAGAAACTATACAATTTAATAATGAACGATACATAGTAGAACTGCCATTCCGTAAAAACTGAAAAGAATTATCTGATAACTTTTCTGTAGCAAAACCAGGTTTCCAAAATTTATGGCGAAGGTTACAGAGAGATAAAATACTTTACTCTAAATATCAAGAAACGATTCAAGATTATTTGAATCAAGGGATTATGGAGAAAGTGGAAATTACTGAGGCAAATGTACACAAACCGGTATATTATTTACCCCATCAAGCAATAAAAAAGAGGTATCACTTCTACTCGTATTGTATTTGATGCTGCCTCACATCAAACTAATGAACTTTCTTTGAACGATTGCTTGTGGCCTAGTCCCAATTTAAATCCTAATCTTTTAGATGTGCTAATAAATTTTAGGTTAAATCGGATTGTAATATCATCCCATGTTCGTCAGACTTTTCTTCAAATTTGTTTGGCGGATACGCATAAAGGCGCTGTACGATTTCTGTTGACAGAAAGTAATCCAAGCGATAAGAAAATGCCATCATTACAAATTTACCGTTTCAACAGGATTATTTTTGACGTTAATGCTAGCCCATTTCTACTAGCGGCTACTGTTAAACATCACATTGAGAAATTCCTTCATGTATGTTTATGACTGTATTACAGGTCAAGATACTCGAGAAGAAGCACTTCTTATATCTCTTCATGATGAGAACACCATGAAGGAAGCAGGAATGGAGATGAGAAAATGAATCAGTAATGACACCACCTTAATGTCTCAGTGGGCAGCAGAAGGTTTCGACACATATCCAATTGATACATCCGTCAGCTTAGGATCAAACAAAACAAGAGTATTAGGCTTGGCTTGGCAAACCCCAGAGGATTGTCTGACATTGGATACTAAAGGATTGCTAGAATTCATTTCAACTAACAAAAATACTAAAAGATTTATTTAACTAACTATCGGGGGAAATATTTGATCCTCTTGGATTGCTTTCCCCTTCACTATAAGAATGAAATACCTCATACAGGAAGTCTGGAAGAATAAAATCACTTGAGATGAAGATTTACCCCCGAAAATAGTGGAAAGGTGGATAAACTGGTGCAAAGAACTACCCTTGTTAAACAAACTCAGAATTCTAAGATTTATTCTTGATTTTACAAATTCTGAGATAAATGACTTCATTGAAATCCACACCTTTTGTGATCCTTCTAAACTCGCCTATGGAGCATCAATTTATGTGAAAGTAAAAAAACAACACGAAGTGCTTGTAAATCTCATCACTTCCAAAGCGAGAGTGGTTCCACTGAAGGCTATTAACTACCTTACCTCGACTTGAACTCTTGGGAGCTTTAGTTGCGGCTCGTTTGAGATCTAAAGTGCAAGAAATTATCCGCATGAAAAAGGAATGCAAAGTGTTCCCCTTTACAAATTCCAAAATAGTTATGTTCTGGATTAAAGGTTCTGCGAAGAAATGGAAGCAATTTGTGGCCAACAGAGTGCAGATAATCAAGTTAACTGATCCTGATTCTTGGTTTCATTGCTCTGGAAAGGACAATCCCTCAGATCTCTTGTCTAGGGGATTTAGTGCTGACTCCCTTTTATCTGACGATAAGTGGTGGAATGGTCCATCATTTTCGCAATTTGATGAACTTCCAGGTACTGATTCTGAGTGTCCAGAACTTAATGAAGAAGAGTATTTGTCTGAACTGAAATCGAATCACTCAAAAGAAAATGTTATGCTAAATTTAAACTTATATCAAACTGTTTTTGATTATTTATTTACTTATAGTAATAGATTTCTAACTGTTGTTCGAGTATTCAGTTTCCTTTGCAGGTTTATATCCAATTGTAAAAATCCTGGGAATAAGAAAGAGGGATCACTCACATCAGAGGAGATGATAGAAGCAGAATACTTCTTATTAAAACAAAAACAACCCGGGGCATTTCACACAGAAATGACAACTATACAAAATGGAGATGATATTTGCCATAAAAGTAAGATTTTAAATTTGTCCCCATTTTTAGATGGTGAAGGTATCATAAGAGTGGGAGAGAAGACTCAAAAATTCGCAACACCCGTACTCAGGTAAACATCCTATTTTGCTACCAGCAATAAGTAAATTTACTGAAATGATTATATATCGCATTACCAATTTAAATTTATTGCATTTTTGTATCATGTATCGAATTATTACTACATATTGGCTATTCCTTTTATGTTTATATATTCCATCATTGTTTCTGTGCTTGAACTATTTCTCTACTTAATATTAATGTTTTATATTTAGTTATGAATTTAATTCACTTATAATTTTCTTGCAATTTTTCATTTTTAAAAAAATGTTGTATTTTCATAATTTACATAAGTTGTTAAGTTCTTGCATGCGAACATGGCAAGGTCGGGCGGGATGTTGACGCATGTGCGCGCCTCCTACTGGCTCTCTGTTAAAACTAGGAAGAAGCTTAACGACTTTCAGAAATAACGGACGTGGGTAACTACTGTCGCGCTGACAACCACAATAACTGTAAAAACTTTACTTATGATTGAACCATCAATTTTTATTAAGTTTTAATAAAAAAAATTGTCCAAAAAGGACTGGTCCATTGTGTATACTAATTTCACTAACGAACAAGTATTTCATGTTTTTAAAAATCGTATCACTTGATTTATAAAAGATCGACAATGCTAGAAAAATATCTTCATCGTATACTGAATAGGAAATATTCCAAATTTTGTGCACACTGATTAATTATAAAAAAATAAATTTTAATATAATAAAAAATTCTATGCAAAGTTTTACGAAGGACAGATTTAGTCACCCAAGGTGCGTTTTTTTTTTCGTTTCGTAATAATTATTAAGGTATCCGTACACCTTCGGAGAAATTTTTTTGAAATACATTGATATTTGCTATCAAAATATTTTTTAATGCTAAAATATAACCTAAAACTATGAAAAATACATTTAATAATCTGTTTTTAATTAAAAAAAAATTTTTTTTTGAAGTGGAAAACATGGCGAAAATAATACATAAATTGATTATCAGAATAACGCTCATAACTCATAAGTAAACAAAAATGTCATTATTCTGTAAATTTTACCTTATTCATCATAACATTTTGGGGGCTGGTACTACTTTCATGATGAAAATCATATTACTATAATTTTTATTGTGTCTTTAGTCAAATAACAATTACAAATAAAAAAAAAATTATAAAAATATATGATTTACACCTTTGTTACAAAGAACATATCAATTTTACAACCATGAAAGTAGTAGGGGTTCCTAAAAACTATATAAAGAAGATACTTGCAAAATTTAAATTAATTTGGTTCGAAATTTTTTCTGATATCTACGTTCGTAGTGAATCTGCTTCGCTATAGCACCTAGCTTATTATAGCCATATCTCCATATCTTGAGTTAAACCTGATAATATCTATGCCCATGTTTAATTTGGATGCTTATAAATTAGAAGATGGAGAAAATTAAAAATTATTGCCTGTGAAAGTTAAAAATTTAAGGGTGATGGCGTTCGTCCAATCAGGAGGCCGCTGCTCATTTTCAACGAAGTTCTGACTTGGTGGCCTCCGTCCCCCCCCCCCTTACGGGGGGAAGGAGCTTTCCTATTGGTTGTTGGGGATAGTTGTTAAGAGCTATGGATTTAATATACTATGTTTTCAGGGAGTGCTGCTGTAGTTTCTAATTTCCTGAATAGATAAGTTAGGGTGGTTTAAAAGGTTGTTGTTGAAGGTTTCTGCAATTGTATTAATATAATTTTGAATTTTTGGGATATTTAATGAGGTTCTTACATCATCATTTCTCATAAACCATCTGGCTTTAGCTATTGTTCTAATAATATTATTTTGTAAAATTTCAACTTTATTAAAGTGGGTTTGAGCAGTTGTATACCAGATTGGACAAGCGTAGGTGATGATTCGTCGCAGATACAGTGCATAGACAAGCAACTTGTATTTATTAGGTAACGATGAACTCCGACGAATTAAGAGAATTAATTTATTCGCGGCAAGTCGGAATTTGTCTTGAATGTGTTTTACGTGTTGTGCGAAAGTGAGTCGTTTATCAATGACTACGCCAAGGTATTTGACTTTTTGAGACCAGGGGATTTGGTTGTGTTGCATGTAAATATTTGGGTGAATTGTTTTGGCTCCCTTTGTGAAGAAGATGGCTTCCGTTTTTGATACGTTTAACTGAATTTTCCATTTGGAAAACCATTCTTCCAGGGTTACAATGTGGTTGTTGATGTGATGTGCAATTACTTTACTGTTACTGTGTTTTGCCAGTATCGCAGTATCGTCTGCAAACATGCAGAGAATTGTGCTGTCATGTTTTGGTATATCGTTCACGAAAATTTGGAATAAAGTTGGTCCTAAAAGCGATCCTTGCGGAATTCCTGAGTTAATTTCTCTATTACTTGAAAAGGTATCATTAATTTTTACAGTGAAATTTCTATTTTTATGGTATGAGTTAATTAAAAGAATTAGGTAGGAGGGAGTATTGTAATTAATTAATTTGTACATGAGTCCCTCATGCCAGACTCTGTCAAAAGCTTTCTGAAAATCAAAGAAAACAGCCCCAGTGTTTTCTTTTTTTATCTCGACCGGCTTTGTTAAAGTTAATAACTCTTGATAATTGATGCGTTGTTGAGAGTTTAGGCATAAATCCATATTGTTCTGGGATTATTATATTATTATCATAGAGATGGCTATTTAATCTTTTTAGAATAATTTTCTCTGAAAGTTTACCTATTATCGGTAGAAGGGAAATTGGCAAATAGCTATCTGTATTTGTAGGATCTTTTCCAGGTTTTAAGATTGGGACGACTGAGGCTGTTTTCCATTGTGACGGAAAGTGACCGAGTTCTAGCATCTTGTTAATGGTGTAGTTAAGTTGTAGAATAGTAGGGGTAGGGAGGTTTTTTAACATTTTATTGGTAATACCATCATTTCCTGGAGATTTATTTATTTTGATTTTCTTGATATAATTAATTATCTCCGAAGGCTGACAAGGTGGGTATGGGGGGAGTCATTAAAGTTGTTATCATTAGCTAAGAAACCGTGAACGATATGTTTTACTATCCTGTCATGTGTCGGTGTATGTATGTCATTGGGCTGAAATTGCTTTTGCAGAAAATCAGCTAAAATTTCTGATTTGTCTTTATCTTTGAGTGCGATACCGGCTGACCCTTTTAGGGCCGAAATTTTGGAGCATTTCTTTCTTAACTCTCTTGCAGCTCCCCAGAGGGAGCCACATTCTGAGTTTAAAGAAGAAAGTGTTTCTTGAAGTTCCTTGTGGGTTTCTTCTTGAATTTTGTTTTTAATTAATCTATTTACTTGATTCAAGTGTTTTTTATGTGTAGGATTTCTCGAAAATTGCCAGATTTTTCTGGTTCTATTTCGATATCTAATGAGGGTTTTGATTTCTTTACTGATGTAGTGTGGTTGTTGTTTAGTGTTCGGATTAGATGCAGTTTCGTGTGCATTTAGTAGTATGTTGTGTGTGATGTCGGCAACTTGCTTTTCTAGAACCTCTCCGGTTTTTATTTTAGGTAGTGCAAAATTTCTATTTCTAAGGATTTGGCTAAAAGTACACCAGTTGGTGTTTAATTTAATTTTGTCTTCGCGAATGTAAGTTAGTGGGTCGATGTGTGCGTAGATTGGGTTATGGATGGATGAGAGTTCAGGGAGGGAGGTGATGTGAGTCGACCAATGGCAGCCGCTCGTTAGCATGATGTCTATTGTGGTCTGTGATGATTGGGTGATACGTGTTGGGGTGGGTGGTGCTAGGATTTTCATGCTGTTACTTTCTGCTAATTTTAATACTTTGATGCCTCTAGGGTGGTTGGTTGTACATCCCCATGAAGTGTGTTTGGCATTTAAGTCCCCGCATATAATATTTGGGGTTCCAAGTCGGAGTAGGATATTTAAGTCGTTAGGAATTTTAGAGGTTAAATTTGTGTATGGAGGGATGTAATAAGTGGATGATATAAGGATGGTTTTTTCTTTAGGTGGGGTGATGGCGACGATAGTCGCTTCAGTTACTGTTAGTGTAGGTGTTGGTATGTGGTAGTGCGGGAGAGTATTTTTAATAAGAATAGCAGTGCCTCCGTGTACGTGATTCCTGTTGTCTGGTATGTTTCTGTCGTTCCTATAAGTGATCTGGGGTGTGCTTGTCTATGAAATCCCGCAACTCGACAATACGGAATCTGACACTGTCTGCGTTCCATGAAATAATATTGAGCCCAAGAGGATTGAATTTTAGATTTCAGTACAGATTGCTTCTATGAAGATGTTAAGTTTGTCAATTTTATCGACTGTCTTGCTCATTTTGTGGCAAGCTTCTTTTAGGTTTGGAAAGCATTTAAATAGTGTTTTAAGTTCCTTGATTACGTCGAACATGGTAAAACCATTGTCCGACTCACTAGTTTGGTTGTTATTTTAGCTAATAGGTTGATTATTTTGATTATTTATTTCTCTTGGCTCGGGAGTTGCATCGGCTAGTCCCCCGTCGAGTGGCGCCCTCTGTTGAGGTAAATTTTTATTAATTGCTTGCGCATAACTGGTGTTTGGTCTGACAGTATTGGAGGTGAAGGTCTTGTTCCTGTTGTTAGATTTCGTGGATGCTTGCCCCTTCCCTAATTTGGAAAAAGATGGGCAGCCTTCCCACGAGGCAACATGGCCTAAATTATTACAGTTAATGCATCTCGGATTCTCCTGACGCTCCTTGATGCTACATTCAGGAGTACTGTGACTTTCGCCACATTTTAGGCATCGGGTTCTCATCTGGCAGTTGACCGAGGAGTGATGAAAATAGTTACAGTTGTAACATTATGTCGCTCCCGGTCTGCGTTTGAAGTCGTCGATTTGAACTTGGATGTGTAATACTTGTCGTATTGTAAACACATCAGTGCTGTTTCCAGCCTTTCGGATTTCGACTAAAAAGATGGGTAGGGGTTGCTTGGTTTTAAAGCGTCTGAGTTGAGCAACCTTTTCAACTGTTACTCCTTGTTTTATTAGAGATTGTTTGATCTCGTTTACATCAGTGGAAGGCGGAAGACCTTTTACCACAATTTTTTGTGGTCTTAAAATTTGTGGAAGCGTGATGTAGTACTCCATATTTTTGTCTTTTAAAAATTTGGTAACTTCCCTGTGCTCGTCAGACGAGTCAGGGAAGATCTTGATATAGTTACCGGACAGTTTATTAATAGCTGCCTGGGCAATTCTATGGATTTCTTGCAATAGAAGGTTGTAATTACTTGTCAGTTTCATCATGACTGGTGAAATTTTGTCCGATGGTGGGGGAAGAGCCTCCGCAACATCTACTGCATTATTGATTCGTAGCGTGTTAAATTTATTAAGCGTTTCAGTTATTGATTTGCTTGGAGTAGTTTTTGGCTGTTTTGCCGTTTTAGTAGGTATGATGAAACCATCAGTAGCATTTTCATGTTGACGTTTTTTACTAGGGGTGGGGGTGTTATTATTTTTAGTATTAATATTTTTCTTTAAATTTAATAATTGTTGGTTATGTAAGCATCCAGAATTAGGGCATGGATATAAAAAGTTTAAATTACCTTCTATGCTCTCTTTGTCTGCTTTCTATCTCTGCAGTTCTTGATTTAATTTTTTCGCTTCCTGAGCTCCATACATGAACGGGAATAATTGTGTCTGCCTTATTTGTGCTTCGACTTCCGAAGTACCCTTAATAGATAAGGCATATTCCTCAATCGTGATTTGCAGGTTTCTGCATTGGTCTAGTGGTGGAGGTTGGATGAGAGAATCGTCAGGGGCTAAGTCAGAGACATCGGCCATTTCGACCGGCTCTAAATGCGCTTCTACAGCATCCCATTCTAAGGCATCCGTGGCATGAGCTTGCTTCCCTCCCAAAGGAGTTTGTTTCGTTCTAGCCATTCGTGCTTAAAACTGAGGGAAGGAACAGTAAATATATATTGATATCCAACAATTCCCCTTCTCAATACTTATTTCATTTATAAGCAACTATACAATTTTCTAATGAATATTACAATGCCTTAAAAATAAAATAGAAACACATGAATATGTATATAGATATGAAAAGATTATTTACAGTTATATGTTAATCCAATTAATTTGCTACATACCTTATACTTATTTCTATTTAAACACTTTGTTAACATAGCAGCAAGCATTTCTTTAGATGTTAAATATTTTCATATACTTCTCACACAAAATGATGTCGAATGTCAATATTGTAGCGATACTCGTTTTCTGGTAATGGTGAGATAACCAGATTCAGCTCTTGTGCCATAAACCTTCATATTCATTCACTTGCTACATCTTATTAAGCTTCGATCTTCAGGTTGCATTCGACCATGGTCGACAGACGAAATCCACCTGCGAGACCACGTTTAATCTAGAAAACTTATGCAAAGAAACATGAAACGAAGCTAAGTGCGTATCTTTCGCTAAGCAGTAAAATAGAGATATGTTTTCATCTTCCTGTTGTTGCGCTTTGTATTCGAATATCCGTATTACACTTAACACCTCACGTTTGGTGTATGATGATTTAATTAAAATAGACACCTTAAACACAAAATGATCCTGTAATGGTTTCCAACTGATGCCTAACGTCTTCACAGACATGTCGGTGTCAACACAGAAAGAATGTTCGACGTCTGAAGACAGCGAACTGTTCAGCAATTCAGGAGAATTTGACGAGACCACTTGTAAAGAGTCATTCCACAATACTTCAGGTTGCTCAGTTGTGATTGTAACTGGTGAACAGTCTCCAGATAAGGTGTTTCACTCTCGATGACACCTAAGTAAGTATCGTGCATCAGGACCTCCGAAGCCAGAGGAAATAGTTATTTATCCTCCTCGGCCAGCTGTTGCAGGGTCCATATAGTAAGAAATAGGGTTTTGGACATTCCAAACGTCACAGTTTTTAACAGGTAAGAGAAACTTCTGTATTAGGTCCAGGTTTCCATATGATTCTTTGAAGGTTTTGTTGATCTGAATCAATGAGGATCTGCCTGTGCATCTTTTGTAGGTCTTTAGTAAAGGTAAACTTATGTCTCCTAAAGAGGGAAACTGTCTGAAAGACGTCCACTGTGACTTTTCATCCCATTAATATATTATTCAGGCTTATGCCTGTTGAGGTGGGTGGCATTAAAGACATCTCTCAGCTTAGTTGTCAATTTGTTAGGGCGTAGAACACCATGATATGGTATATAGTAGAGTGTGGGCGGTTCATTTGACTCAATAACTTTCTCCAAACGACCCAACTCCTAATATTCTTTCGAGAATTCCGCTTACAACGACAAATATTCCGAATCCCAAGACAAACGCTTCCATAGTGAATTAATCCGTCTCAAAGCCATGTCCTTAGAATTTCCTAAACACGACGGAGCCTTACTCAAGGCCATTGTTGCTACATATCTACTTTCCTTATTTATCCTGTGAGTGCGCACGAAATGATCTTCACACAAAGATTCCTCAGAGTCTTTTGCACATTCCATATCAACATCCTCAATATCCCAAAATCGACTCAAAGGTTTATTTAAATCATCTTCAAGAATCGACCCGTAATGAATGTCATCTTCCGCAACCTGATCAACACTCTCACCTGCAACATAACCAAACATTGTATTTTGAAATAATAATTGAGAATTTTGAGCACAGATTTGTACCTGCCTCAACAATTCATAAAAATTCTCAGCACCTAACAAAATTCAATCTTATCCGGAACATTGAAGTGATGATCATCTAAGGGCACGAATTCTGAAATATCAACATTCACATTAATTGCCTTATTTAGAATGAGATCAGTAATTTTTGTTAACAGCTAACATTGATAATTCTCTTTCGTAACTCTTATTCTTATTTTCCATTGAAGCTGTAACACATTTATTTACCTTCTTAGTTGTATATTTAACACCCGAAAACAACGTATTTATTTTTACCATTTTTAATTGCAACCTCTCCGCCCACACCTTAGTACATAAAAAAGATCAAGAGCCAACATCTAACAGACATCTCATTCCGATCCATTCTGAGTAGTTATTTTTTTTACGAGCGCAAAGAACAATTTTTGATTTATTTTTCTCAAAACTAATCGCTACGAATTGGGATTGCGAAATCACTTCCATGGTATTTTCATTCTACTTTGGAATGAAGAGAGATGCATCCGGTTTTAACTGAAAAGGGTATAATTAGAATTTTCAAGCGGAAAAGGAATCATCTTATGATGAGGTATAGAGCAAAAGCAATTTTTCATTGAATGGCATTCGCTTATTTTATGAGGTGCAAAACATCGAAAACATCGATTGTTTTGTTTTATTACTTCCGCTCTATCCCATACTGATAGCCGTCTAAATTGGGGACACGCGGAAAGAGGATGAGTCCCATTTTTACAAAGCACACAATTTGTACCTTTAATTTCAGATACCAATTTTAGATATATATTTTTTTATCAGTACGCCAATTTGGAATCTTTTGCCATTTATGTCCATCCGTTCGTTTCCTTTCCCCTGTTGTATTCCTATTGATTATTTCACCTGAAACTTCACCTGTAGACGACGAGTAAATAATTCATTTTCGACCAAGCTCCTGGGGTTTAAAAAAGATTTCACCTTTTTTGACCCCGATGCGAGTCTTTAATTCTTTGTCAAACGTTTCGAAAATTTTATCGGAAACTATAAGTTCTCACAGAGATTTGAATTCATTCACCTTGCGCAGTTGACAACAATAGTCAAAAGATGCACACAGTAAAGACGCAAATTGTTTTAAGTCTTAAACGGTAATTTCTGGCCTTTCTTAAAGTTACTTAGGCATTCTTTGGGGAGGCTCAAATTCCTTTAACAGTAAATTTTTCTTACTCGAATAAATCCTCCTGATTGACATGCACGACTAAATTATTTACAATTCCCCCCCAAAATAGTTAACAGAATTCTGTTTTCAATTCATTTCACACAGGTTTAGTTTGGAACGCTTTTTCTACAGAATGGAAAAATAGATTAAACGATTCTGATTGAACAAGTACTGGGATAGTTAAAATTTTAACACTTTTGATTAAACTTTTCAAATTGTTCGTTGGAACACTTGGTTCTCTGGGTTTTTTTTTTTTTTTTTTTTTTTTTTTTGTTTTTGTAATTAGGGATGTGTTAACTGAATTCCCTCTCACACTAATTTCAAGTTGCTTTTCTAATTGTGCCAACTTTAATTTCTCTAATTCTGTTTCATATTCTTGGTTACGTTTTTCAGTTTCCAATTGTTTTTTTTAATTCTGCTTCTTCTAAAATACTATCACTAAGAATTCGAACAAAGTTAGTATTATAACTACTTTTCGTAGTTACAGAAGAAAAGGGCCCAGATCACTAAACAATTATTTTATTACAAGGACAACACATTTATAGTTTACATACATAGTAGAAAACAAAGAGATATTGAGCCGAGTATGCGCCGAGGGATTTCCCCGTTAATGCGCATAATTGTTTTAGTGCTCCGAACACCTTGAGTTCATATGCTAAACTGAATGCGTGACGCAGTTATTGTAGAGGGCGTTGTAGGATTGAGGGGAGAGGAAATACATTGGTTACATCCTCCCCCTCTGGTTTCACAGTCGTCCCGACAAGGAACCAGCAGTCACAGTTTTCCTAGGAATGTACTCAATCTTTAAGTTGAAACTTTGAAGTTGCAAAGCCCAACGGGCTAACCGTCCAGAAGGCGATTTCAAACCCATTAACCATTTCAGTGGTTGATGAACTGAAGCAATTGTGACTTCAGATCCTTCAACATAACCTCTGAATTTATTGAGAGCCCAAACTACGGCGAGTGCTTCTCGTTCAGTGGTTGAATAATTTCGCTCCGCTGAAGTAAGCAAACGGCTTGCATATTCAATGGTGTGTTCTTCTTCACCTGAGCCCTGGAGCAGGACTGCTCCGATTGCGTAATTAGATGCATCAGTTCGTATTACAAAGGGTTTTGTATCATCCACTTGTCTGAGAATAGGAGCAGTTATCAGACACTGTTTGAGCGTGTCAAAAGCTTTCTGCTCTTCTTCTCCCCATTTCCAAGGAGCATTCTTTTTAGTGAGATTGCTCAATGGTCTTGATTTCTCAGAGAAATTAGAGATGAATCTTCTATACCAAGAACAACTTTGCAGGAAGGATTGCACGTGTTTAACATTTTTCGGAGGAATTATATCTCTGATAGCAGTTGTTTTGTCAGGATCTACTTGGACTCCGGAACTAGTGATATTGTGTCCGAGGTACTTTACTTTTTCACAAGCAAAGTTGCATTTACTGCGATTTGCTTGCAGTTTAAACAACAAAAGTCTTTCAAAGACTGTTTTGAGGTCATCAAGATGTTTTTCAAATGTTTCTGATAAGATAATTATGTCATCTAAGTATGATAATACGTGCATGTCTTTAAGACCACTGCGAAATTTGTCAACTAATCTTTGAAATGTGGCAGGAGCCGTTTTCAGTCCAAATGGCATTCGCCGGAAACGAAAAGTTCCAAATGGGCAGACAAATGCTGTTTTGTCTCTGTCTGAAGAACATACACTGATTTGGTGGTAACCCGATTTTAAATCAATTGTAGTCATGAAAGGTGTATGCTTCGCGGCATGAAGCAAATCGTCCATTCGAGGTAGAGGATAAGAATCAGAAACTGTCGTTGCATTAAGTTTTCTGTAATCAATGCATAATCGCATTTTTCCATCTGGTTTGGGAACGAGCACAACAGGTGCTGCATATGGTGATTCACATTCTTCTATAATGTTTCCTTCTAATAGTGCATCAAGTTCTTTCTTTAGGAGTTCTTTTTTCACAGGTGACATTCTATAAGGAGGTACGGAGACAGGTGGACTATCTCCTGTATTGATTCGGTGTTCAATGAAGGGAGTAGGCTCTCCCCCTGGTTCAAAGACAGATGCGTACTTCTTTAAGACTGCAACTAGTTTTTCTTTCTGCGTAGTATTTAAACATCGACCTTCTTCTTCACGAAGAGTACATAAATTGACATCTAAGTTGTCAACTGGATGTTGGTTATTGGCATGTTCACCAAAGGCAAACTGCTTCTGAGGCATGTCAGCAAAAAACCATTGTTGATTCCTTAAATCCAACATGATTCCTGATTTCTTTAGAAAGTCAATACTTAGCAGAGTTCTGTTTCTTTTTGCATTGGGTAATGCGATAAGCTCTTGGTCAAACTTCCGTCCTTCAATTTCAAGGGTTACTGTAGTGATGAGGACATCTTCTGTCGAGCGCTGTCCATCAGCAAGTGAGATACACATTGTTCTATTCCGGAACTTAGCACCTTCATCCTTCAGCAATGTATACAAAGTTTCACCAGCAATATTGTGACTGGATCCAGTATCCGCACAAGCCTTTCCAAAAATTCCATTTATACGCAGGTATACGGTTGATACCGAAGCTGTAGTAACAAAACAGGAACTTGCTTCCAAAAATTCGAATCGGGACGATTCAGTCTTAGGCTCTGCTGTGCAATTGGGACACTTTGCTCGGATGAAACCAGAAGTTCCACAACCGTAACACTTTACAGGAGGGCGATCTTCCTGCGGCTTTGTAGCATAACCTCTATTATTTATTCTCGGAAAAGGCTTCCTAGAGAATTGCTGGTTTCTGGATGAAACGGTGTTTTCATGTTCTGCAGTCGATGAGGTTGACTTAACCCAAATTTTATTTCGATTTTCCAGAAGTTGAGACTTCTTCTGCAATCCCACCTTCATGTTGTCAAAGCTATCCAGTTTGTCAACTAGATCACATGGTGAAATGATTTCAGACCGTGTATCGATGAAATGGTTTCTGTAATCTGGAGGACATTTCTTTTTAATTTGATCTGTGATGATCAGATCCTTAAGTTTTTCGAAAGTCTCAATCTGCAGTTCAGTTAACCATCCTTCTAGATATGTTCGAACTTCAAAGTAAAAGTCTTTCCAGGTACTGTTGGTGGCTTTTCTATGTTGAGAAAATAATAACCTAAATTTCTCTGCACTGAGTTTAAAGCGTTTTAGTAACGTACTTTTAATATGGTCATAATCTTGAGACAATGTGTCTGGTTCTCTGGCGATCAATTTTGCGATATCGCTTGGTAGTGCACTTATGAGATAAGTGACAAAATTTTCTTTGGGAACTTTAAGGAAAGAAAGTTGTCATTCAAATAAAGTCAAGAAGAGACCAATGTCATCATCTTGTGCTTTGAATTTAGGGAGTAACTTTTGAACGTAGGTTTCTCCACACCCAACCCATGAGTAGTAGGTGATTGTTGTGGCTGTGACAGTCGTAACTTTTCGAGTTCGAATGCCCTCTCGCTTTCGATCTCTCTAAGTTTCTGTTCATAATCACTTTTACGATGTTGAATAATACCTTTTAAATGTTCACGGGTGAACTCTTCATCATATTTAGTGTCATTAATTATTAAGTTTTTTAGGTCTAACACAGACATTTTAGAGGTAATAGTTAGTCCGAGATCTTCACAAAGAGATCGTAAGTCCTCTTTCTTAACTCCTGCGAGGTAAGACATTTTAATTGTTTTTGTGAAAAGTTTTAAAGTTCAAAAAGTTTCTAATACCTAATTATTATGCCAAAACTATAATTAATACACTATGCTGAAATATTCTGTAGTAAAATAAAAATTTATACACGAAAAATTCAATGTACATTAAATTAATATACTAATAATTATAACCTGGGGAAAAATTACATTATATGTCACACTAAAAACACTAATAAAACAAAAAAAATATACAATATACAAAAATTGCAGATCTATAACAAATATGTGGAATAATATGCTTCAGGAAAAAACAATAAAATAAAATATGAAAAAGCTTTTGTTTGTTTTATTAATTACCTAACTATCAAATTAAGTAAGAGAAGAAAAAAACTTTTTCCAAATGCATTTCAAAGAATATAAGAAAATATTTAAATAAACATTGAGTACATAAAAGTATCAAGAATCTTCTCTTCACCAGAATTTATATTTTAGACTAAAAAGAATATACAACGAACATTCTGAAATAAAATTATGTCTACTTCATTTCCGGTAATTTTCAGAACCGTTCCTGTGGCGGGAAAACTTATACCTTTTACTTTCATTATTATTCATTACTTTTCAAATTAGACTCAATTTAATATCTTTTCTTTAAAAAAATTGAATAATAATCTAACAAACTCAGGCTAGAATAATTTAAATAAGATACTCTGAAATAGGCATAAATATGTTTTTAGATTAATAACATAAACCATCAATTATTTGCTTAAAATCTATCTTCTTTCCACAAATGAATAAGAAATAGACTATAAATCTGTCTTTTTGGAAAACCACAGAATGTATTCCTAATAATTTTCATCAGTTACTTAAAACAGTATTCAATGAAAAGAAACTCATAAATTACAACCTAAGCATTTTCTCCTAATACATATATATAAACAGAAATCAACTTTACCCTGACAGGCTGAAATAATTTGAGTTCAAGGTCACATGCGCGAAGCGAAATTCGCAGTTGCATTGTTACATACATGAATCATATTTACTTCCGTTATGAAATTAACATCTGAAATCAGTTTTACACTTTGGAATACAAAATTTTTAAAACATTTATACAAAAATAAACAATTCTAAATACGCGATTTCAAAATGAATAAAATATTAAATGCAAACACTCTAATTTCTAAATTCCTACAATATTCTTATACAAGCTAGAAAAGATATATCTTAAGATAATTATACAATGACTGTATTATTATTCATAAAAACAATATATTGAAATATAATTCCATTTACACTTAAAATATAAGCATTTTATTACCATAGAGACGGGAAACATTGGATTAAAATTCTACAATGGTCAGGATGACCTAAGTTTCTCGTTTTGTTCAGACGAGAAATTTTTCTTTTCCATAGACAATAAAATTATACCATGGTCAGGATGACCAACAGATTCGTCTTAAAATTAAGAATCTAAAACATGTTCAGTTAGGAAAGAGTATACTTATCAATGGATGTGCTGGCTGCAACTGAAGACACCAAGTGCGGGCTGCACTGTATCCATAATTCAATAAGAGCAACTGTTGCTCAGTTAATATAATTCCAGGTCTCACCAGAAATCAGAACGAAGGAGTTGCAGGACTGCACAAACTACTTCAATATAGCAGTACCGTTTGCTACGGTCATAAACACAGGAGTGCAGGATTGCACAAATATCAAAATGACTAAAATAATTTTTCGCGTTGGGCGCCATTATAACTACTTTTCGTAGTTACAAAAGAAAAGGGCCCAGATCACTAAACAATTATTTTATTACAAGGACAACACATTTATAGTTTACATACATAGTAGAAAACAAAGAGATATTGAGCCGAGTATGCGCCGAGGGATTTCTCCGTTAATGCGCATAATTGTTTTAGTGCTCCGAACACCTTGAGTTCATATGCTAAACTGAATGCGTGACGCAGTTATTGTAGAGGGCGTTGCAGGATTGAGGGGAGAGGAAATACATTGGTTACAGTATCATTTTTATACACATCACTAGATTAGATTAAGTTCTTTAAATCCACTACTTCACCATTACCTGAAATTGTTAAACCCATTTCTTCCACTAACTTAATAAGCACACCCGTCTTAAAATTCAACTTAACAGCCATTATCGAATTTTATGCCCTTGACAAGAAATTACACATATAAACAATGCACTTAGAAAAGAAACCAATAATATTAACCATACTATAATTCCTATTTCTCAAAACTCACAAGGGACAACAATTAACTCATCAAACCAAAGGCAAATCACAAAGGGAAAATAATCCACTGCTTATCGAAACAAAATACAGAACCGAAACCAAAGTAACAAACGAAAACAATTGAAGCTACAACACAAAGAAACTCGCAAGCAAAGCACTTAACGCTATTTTATTCAAATTATCAATTACAGAACACTATACTAGTAAACTCAAAATATAAAAATGAACAGAACACAACCTCAGTAAACTCAAAATATCAATCATAGAACACAGAACCAATAAAGTCAAATATCAATTCCAAAAAACAATATTATTTAATTCAAATTATCAACTACAAAACACAATACTATTTAACTCTAATTATCAACCAAAGAACACGAACTCAAATTACCAAACAAAACGCCTCTATACACTACAAAAATCACTACATAATTCAGCAAAGAACTATCTCAAAATTTGTACCCACCACATTCCATGAAAAAATACTAGCTCTTATCGAACTCTTCACCCGAACGGAAATACCTTTCCTGCGCAACAAACGATTTTACTCACCGTAATAGCATTATTTAGTCAACACGCTCACCGTTGCTTAAGCACCACTAGAACACTTTTCACATCTATAAGTCACTAACCGAGCTCTTCAGTTCACTATGACCATAAAATGGTTGTCACTATATACAGATTTTTCTAAATCACTATTGAAATACACAGTTTTTACATCAAAGAATTTAACAATTAAATTTAATTTAGCTGCAAGTGCAATCAATGATCTGAAAGAGTCTATATTTACTATTAGTGAAAATGACTTTGAAAAGTCTATGTTTTAAACTTGATTAAAATCAGCTTCAACAAGTCTCGTTTTGCATCTTCTTTCGTCAGAATAATATTCTTTTAATAAATAAATCCATTAACTTTTTACAAAGGACATTCTATAAAAACTGAGGGTTATTTTTTTTACATGGTGGCCACACCGCGAAACTAAAAGATAAAAGTGCATGCGATTTTTTCAAAATGTTAACTGAACACTTATAAATATTCTAAACAAAGCAGACGATTTTATTTTCCTAGTTTCGTGCTTCTTTAAATAACTGTTTTTATTTGCCCTACAGAAGTGTAGGTGAGTAATTTAGATTTAGCCTCCGAAACAAAAGGGAAAAACCAAATCTTCTGGAAAGAATATGATGATTATTTTCTTTGATCATAAAGGTATAATCTATCAGCATGCTGTGTCTCCAAATGAATGGTGTATATTATATTTCAGTTTTGAAAATTTTGCGACAACACATATCGAGAAAGCGTTATGAACTGGTAAGGAATTGGACGTTACATCACGTACGCATGTCGCTACTTCTGCTCATCAGTACCTTAATAATCCCAATATTAAAATCCTGCCGCCTAAAACCTTACACTCCAGATCTCACAATATACGATTTCTGGCGTTTTTCGATGTTTAGGCCGACCCGTGGCAGAAAGTGTAATACAGAATCAAATGTTAGTTCAGTAGTCTAGGGATCTTTGTAGCAACTATCAGAAAAAAGCTTATCTGCTGGTTTTGAAAAGTATGTTGAACGATGGGACTGCTGCATATCATCTGAGAGAAGGTATTTTGAAAGATAATGTTTTATTTTTTGCTGTAAATAAATTTCTTATTTCTTATGATTTTACTCTCAGTTTTTATGGATACCCCTTTGTATTTTTTTCTGGCTGAGATGCAACCTCCCAAACTTTATGTTTATTTATTGAATGCAATTCGTTTTCCACAGCTTACTCCTAACTATGCCAATCAATACTACTTTTCGCTTCTAAATAAATGATCGGAATGTTATTAATCAAATTCACTGACATATTTTTAGATTTAATTTTTTCTGAACGCCTGAGTTCAAGCGTAGATGTTTTGGTTTCATCTTTCTCTATTGCATTACTGGGTGCGATTGTGTAATCCTTTCGCTTTGTTGAATCTGAGTCATCATAAATTTCCAATCTGATCTCTATATTTTTTTTTATATTTTGATTATTTTCGTTTTCTTTTGATTGAATACCCCAAGGTTCTAAACTATGATTTATTCTCATGTAAGTTCTACCCTTTAACGATTCATTAAATTTTTTTAAACTGATCTCTCTTGAATTATTTTCTTACTATTTATATCATAAATGCGATAAGCTTTTCTTTCTCTAGCATATCTTATATAATATTACACCATTCTTTCCAGGAACATCAAACTTATTTTGAGAATATGAAAATATGCAACACACATACAAATTTTTAAAGATAATTTAATTTTTGTTTCTTGCCTGTCGAATTTTTTTTTTTTTACCTTTTCGCGGAGTTATATTACATACCTGTCTATTACAATTAAAGGCTTCTGCCCAGAGTGTAAATGGAAGCTCATTTTCATATAACTCTAAAGCCCTTTCTAGAGGTATTATATTACCACGCTCATCTTTTCCGTTATTTTCACTGTTATATGGTACAGTTTTCTCATGGAATATATCTGAGTTAGCAAAATAATTATCAAATTGTTCATAAACAAATTCTAATCCATTATCACTCCTAAATTTTTAAATTCTTTTACCAGTCAAATTTTCGTACTGAGATTTAAATTAGAAAAATTGAAGATGATGCGACGATGGCTAAAATGGTGTATCGATATCTTCCGTCTTATTATTAAAGAATAATTACTAGTCTTATTAAAAAGAAACTTTATTCGAATTTCAGCATGGCACCGTGGTCTGTCGCTGAAAGCCATACAATGACTTCATGCTATCCGATCTATCCTTCCAGACAACACGTCATAAAATGCGAATTCCGGCGATTGGTTGACATCACGCGGATTTGAATTACGTAATCGCGCCTTGAGCTGACCGGTTGATTGCGGAGGGATATGCTTCATTGCATCAGGAGAGGAATGGATGAAACTGGAACGCTACAGAAAATGCCCCCAGTGACGAGGTCACGATTACATACGTACAACATTTACGATATGATTCAATACAAGTTGATACAAGAAAACAATTTTTGTTATATAGTGCCAATTTGGCACAGATGCTCATACTGATAATAGTGAAGTTTGTAAAATGAAATTAATATATTCGAATTTGAAAATAATGCATTCAAAATTGAAAATAGATACAAAATAATTTAGTATAATATATACAAAGTAATATAAAATAATATAGAAGTCAATGCAATATTTCCATAAGATAATACAAGATAACAAGTTGCATTTAAACAAAGTAGTCAATGACTAGATCAGGGGTCTCCAAAATTTTTTAATCATCGCCCTCCAAAAATTTTAAAATTCTCTTATCGACCCCTTCTATAAAAAATCACAATAGAAAAAAAATACCTGTTTCTTAAGTAAATTAATTCTTTTAAGAAACAGTTAAGTTTTTTTTTCTCTTTTGATTTTGACAAAATAACATTTTATATTCATAAATTTTTATTATAATTCAATGATAAGGTTGTGCTTGATGACTCTTGGCTAGATTAGTAATATTTGGTTCAAAATTTGTTAATTTAAGTCTTACTTCGCCTAGGAGCTCCATATTCCATTTATTTCTCTACTTGTTAAAAACTTCTCTACTTTGTTTGACTGAAGCTATATTCAACCATACATGAGCTTGGGAATGCAATTAAAAAGGGAAATGCCGTATTACAAGTTTTAAATATTTTTGCATAATATTTATATTCATATAAAATTTACTCACAGTTAAGTAATTAAAAATAATATTTGCATCAAAGTCAACAAAAAATTCAATGACTTCATCTTGCAAATGACTGTTGTTATTAGCAACTTGAGCAGAAAGTGGCGTGATAGACCATTCTGGGATACCTATATTTTTAATACCTTTAAGCGTAATTTAAAATCATCGCTTCATTTTGGGAGGTCATGTGTATGTATGTGTATCATGTGTATTTACAATTCTACTTCGGTTATATCCAATTGTCGTAAATTTCAAAAGTAGTGAAAATATTCACGTAACAGTGAAAACTTAAACAAGTTTAATTTATTTTGAAAGCTTAAAATTATAGTTCGTGCTTGAATTGATGTAATATCTTTTCCTTGGAGACTTGTTTGAATATCATTGAATTTTGTAAATACATCGGCCAAATAAGAAATATTGTTTTTATTTTTTTGCAATTCGTCACTTAAGGCTGGAGTAATTTCAGTAAGAGATTCTGTCACTATTTAAATAATTCAACAAGTTTTTGTAAACATACACCTCTTGATAACTATAATATTTCGGTGTGTAATAATAATTGGTTTGCTCGTAGTTCATCAATTTCCTCACAAAGCCTAAAGCTTATCAAACAGTCATGCTTTAAGAGGTTGTGCTTTAATTTGGGCCCTCTTGTGACAAAACGGTGCAAGAATAATTTCTGACAAGTCTGAGAATGAGAACCCATCACGAAACACGCATACTTTAAACGGTAAAAAAAGATAAATAATTATTTAAAAAATATGCAGGAATGAGAAATTAAATAAACAATAATATATTATAAAATCTTTGCTTACTATATAGTAATTACAAATGGCATTCCAAACGAAAATTGTACATACTGCGTTGCTGTCCATAAATTTGCGATTGAACAGAATTAGTATTCATTCATCGACCCCTAATCAACCCCCTAGATTGGATCGACCCCTAATTACACTATATCGACCCCCGAAGGATGATACAAGTCTCTTTATTTAGATGCTAGACTAGACCCTGGACTAGATGCTTATTGAATCTGAGCTAACGGCCACATCTGGTTATGATCTGTTTTACAGGAAAGAGCTGTTGGTGATTGCTCAATACTTGTGGCTGAGATTCAGAATTATTAGTATTAGTATTCTTTGAGAGAAGATACGCAGGTTTAACGCTATCTATGGAGACAGTGTTTGGCTTGCCATTTAAATCTATTATGAAATTCTTGTCGGTCCTGCTAATGACCAAGTGGGGCTCTGTGTAAGGTTGGGTTAATGGAGGATTAACTTTATCAGATCTTAGGAAAATATAGGAACAAGTTTTTAATAAGGGGTTGACGTAAATTTTTGAAGAGCCATGATGGGCAGTGGAAACAGGGTTTAGGAATCTCATTGCCTGAATTAAATTAATGACAAAGGTGGGGGGGGGGGGTTGTCAAAAGAACCACTTGCCACAAGATCGGAGGGTAATCGTAAGGTGGTATCATTAACAAGTTGTGAACAGGTAGCCTTGATGTTCTCCTTGAACACTAAGCGCAAACCAAGAAGTACAATGGAGAGAAATTTGGTCCATTTAATTTGATTATGTGTTTTAAGAGCACTTTTGAGATGACGATGAAGGCGTTCAAACATTCCGTTCGCTTGGGAATGATATGCTGCGATACAAATCTTATTACAGCCTTACATGCTGGTTAGTTCACGGAATAAATTTGATTAAAAATTTGTACCTTGATCAGTTGTTATTGTGACTGACACCCAAACTAGAAAATCCAGCTATACACCTAGGCACGCACAGTTGTTTCCGCAGTCATATCAAGCATTGGAATTACCTCTGTCAATCTCGAAAATCTATCTATAATAGTCAGGCGATATTGATTGTCTTCAGAAGTATGAGAGAACCTATAAAATCTATGTGGATGGGGACAAAACTGACATCTGGTAGGGGAAATGAGCCAATGGGAGATTTTGAATGCACGTCACTTTAGCTTGTTGGCAAGGTACAAAGCTACGAACCATAGATTTTATATCTTTGCGCATGCCGGCCATGTGAATTGCTTCGCGATTGAATACAGGGAGGCTGCAATACTAGGGTGAGAGATAAAAATGTAAGGTCTGAAAAACTAAGTGCCTCGTGGTCTTTGGAATAAAAGGTTGAGGCTGTTTTTGAGACATATTACAATATAAATAAACAACATCAAGAGGGAAATACTCTTTAGAAATTTCAAAGAGGAATTGTTAGGTTCTAAAAGTTGTTGAGAGAGAGAGAGAAGTTCTTTGTCAATTGATTGAGTGGGGACAAAGTCCTTAAAATTAGTTACGGTAGGTAAAACTGCATCTATCTTACTTCGAGTTGGTGTATCTGCAACGGTATTATCACAACCTTTAGTGCATGCTTGTCTAAAGTGTGGCCCACTGGCCGCATGCGGCCCAAAAGCCTTTAAAATGTGGTCCAAACTCAAATTATGAAAGCATTTAAATTTGCACGTTTTTATTAAATAAATAAATGTTTGTAATATTTTTTTTAAATATAATCGATTCGTTGACATTTATTTTGAAATAAAAATTTAAATAAAAACATCTTAGTATGCCATCTTAGTTGCCTTCGCTCCCGGTAATACGATCTTGATTGCATATTATTGTATTGTACATCAGGGCAATTTATGTGGAAAATTTTTAAAAATAGAAAGCGTACTAAGCGTTATAAAAACTATTAACTTTATAAGAGCAAACGGACTTAATCATAGACAATTTCAGTGCACATTACCTGCATTATTTTAAGGTAATGTGTACTGAATTTTCAAATGTTATTTATTATACAGAAGTAAGATGTCTCAGTAAGGGGAAAATGTTCAAAATATTTTTACGATTTGAGAATTGAAATAAAAATATTTGTAGAAACAAAAGAGAAACATGTGACTGAATTTGAAGACGAAGATTAGGTTTTAGATTTAACTTTTTTAGTAGACTTAAAAGAACATTTGAATGATTTAAATTTGAGACTTCAAGGAAAAAATTAATTTCTTAATAATATGTTCCAAACAATAACAGCGTTTGAAAGAAAGTTGTAATTTCGGCACAATCAAATAAAAGTAAAAGATTTGATATATTTCAGTACTTTGGCTGCACATAAACCTGTAAGTTGCACAAAATATGCTGCATTATTTTTTGATTTAATTCAAGAATTTGAAAGTAGATTTCAAGATTTTCGAAAAAATGAAGATTATTTCAACATATTTTCTACCCGAATTTTTCCAGAGATAAATGAATTATCTTCAAATGGAATGCATTGAACTGCAAAGTGACACGCAACTGAAAGAAACATTTGGGAATGCTTCATTACTGGAGTTTTATAAAGATTACCTATCCCGCGATAAGTATCCCAATTTTTACAATCATGATTTATTAATGTCTTCAGCTTCAGCAACAATTATTTTCAAGATTGAAGTTTACAAAAAACAAAAATAGGACAAAGATCGCTGACAAACATTTTGAAAATGCAACAAGAATTGCTACCTCGTCTATTGAATCCGAAATCGATTTGCTTGTTCAACAAAAGCAAATTCATCCATCTCATTAATCTGAATTTTTTCCTTCTTTAGGAAATCAAAATTAAATGAAACGAACTTTTACAAATTTAAAACAAATATGTACCTATACATATGTAATTCAAAATTTTAAAAAAAATTATAGTAAAAAGAAGTTAATTTATTTTAATAAAACTGCATAGAATTAATTTTAATTTCAATTTGTTGAAAAAATATTGTATGTGTGGCCCAGTAAATTTTTTTTCTTTATTTTTGCAATGTGGCCCTCAAACGGCCATAGTTTAAACACCCATGCTTTAGTGTATCGAATGTCATTGGAAAATTGGGAGATGAAATCTGAAAGTCGTAAATGACGGGGACTGCATTTATCAAATTTTTGATGGAATGCACATGTTAAAGATTTTTAGTCAGTGTAAATGACAAAAGTCCGGCCTTCAAGCATGTGTCTAAACCTTTTATCAGTGGAATAAATTGCGAATAGCTCGTCGTTATGTGTGTACCAATTCCTCTGAGATTTATTTAATTTGGTAGAATAGAATGCTATAGGTTCCCACTAATTGTTCGATAATTGTATTAATTAGCCTCCAACTGCTACATTACAAGCATATACCCACAAACTTAACTCAGCACCGGGATGCTTCGAAAGAGTGGCACTTGTAAATGCGTCTTTGGAAGCTTTGTAAGAAATATTTGCATCGTCGTTCCATTCTAACTGCTCAGTAGAATTACGAGCATTAGAACGAGGATGTTTCCTTTTATTTTTGTGACCTTCCAAAAATTTGACTAGGGTTCAAGAATATCAGCAGCTTTAGGAACGCAGGATCTATTGAGGTTCAGTTCCATGTGCTGACAGCTTAAATCCAAGAAATTCAATAATTGGTCTACCAAATTGTCACTTTTCGACATTAATGCAGAGACCACGTTCTGAAAGTTCAGTAAACAAAAGACAGATGTTTCTAGGTCCTCTGTTTCATTTTTGGATGCAACAAGTAAACCGTTAACAAAAACGTAAACAAATGGTATGCCCCTTGTGACCTCGTCAATGAAGAGTTGAAAAGTTGAAAAGGCATTGCAGAGACCAAATTGTATCTTCAAACTTTCAAAAAGACCAAAAGGAGTGCATATTGCTGTTTTATGCACATCAGCAGGATTGATTGGAATTTGATGATAAGCTTTGACAAGGTCAATATGACTAAACATTAGTTTACCATGTAGTTCTGCAGTGAAATCCGCAATACAAGGTATAGGATATTTTTCTTTGATTGTTTGTGCATTAAATGCACAATAATCACCAACAGGTTTCCACTCGACTGAGCTTTTTTTGGCATCATGTGTAAAGGAGAAACATATACATTTTTTGATGGTCTTATATGATTCAGCTCAATCATGCCCTGAAATTTATTCTTTGTAACTTAAAGTCGGTCAGTGGCCAATCTCCTGGGTTTAGCTGCGACTGGAGGCCTTTTGGTGTTTATGTAATAAACAGTAATATGTTTAGCAGGATTGTTAGGATCAGGTAATTTTGTCAGCTTAGGAAATTTTAGCAGCAGTTTACCAAAAATATTATTAATGCAAACAGATTTATCGATTAAACTTTTACGCCTTAAATCTGGAGCCAAGGAAAATGTATTCAGGAAATCAGCACCTATTATAGAGCAATAAATATTACAAATATAAAAAAATGGGTACAGTTTCTTCTTAACCCCATATTAACAGTGATAAATTTACGAACGTACATATTAATTCTGTGTGGCGTTTGTGGCACGAAAAGTTTGTAGAACCGGAAGTTTTAATTCTTTTTCATTTTCTACAATAATTCTGGTGTCGCTCCTACTATCAACTGAGAATGACATACCGTATTTTTCTCTCTTATGAAAAGTACACCAGAGGTTATTCCTGGTGAAGAGAACGTTGCTACTACTTTTTCATTTGTGGACTTTCCTAGAAGGAGCAGGGTAAATGCATTTTTTGGCTTTTCCTTGGAAACGAAAGTGGTACCAAAATAGTTTCTCTCCGCACGATTTGGATCGTGCTCAACTGTTTCGTGCATTTCTTGGTCGGCTGCGGGACCTTCGTAGATCTGAAATTTCTTTTCGTAAAGCTTTTACTCCGCCACTAATATGTTCTTTTGCGGAACGATGACTTAGCACAGACGAAAACTCTCACGGATGGAAGCAACGGAACAAACAGAGTTAGGATTTATCTCCGAAACCCTATCGGCCACCGCAGCTGCCTTGTCTGAGGTAATGGGAGAGATCGACGCTAGTATTTTTTAACTGGTATAGACACCACTTGATTAAATAGCTTAAACAGTAAGGAGTAGTCGTCGTCACAATCATAAAAAATTGTGATTCACAGCCAGCCTCTTCATGACTCAGAGCAGTTCAATTGGCTTACGGTCACCTCAATTTTCACTGGCTAAAATGTGCCGTATTTCAGTGGTCTTGCACTCCGAACATCGAGAGATTATCTGTTGTTATAGTGCGGCTTAAGGTGTTGTCCGGCAGCCTTATTACATCACGCACAACTGTTGTTATTTCGGGTTTGAGGTGGGTCACGACACGGTAGTATTTGGTCTTGCTCTCCTTCACAGATTTGAGTAATGCTAACTAAGTCGAAGGTGGCTTCCAACATGTGGAGCCATAAAGCTGGGTCCAACTTGATGAATGGTGGTATTACGACGGTGGCTAATTCTGATGTAGCCTTTTTTTTTTTTATCGAAAAATGGAAATAGCTCAAAGCGAAAGTCGACTAGTATAGTTGCATGTGATTACAGGTCACCAATGAAGATGATGTGACGATGGCTAAAATGACGTATCGGTATCTTCCATCTTATTATTAAAGAAGAATTACTAGTCGTATAAAAAAGGCTTTATTCAAAATTCAGCACGGCACCGTGGTTTGTCGTCGAAGGTCATACTTTACCTCGCCGCTCCCGGATCTCTCTTTTCAGACAACACACAATGAAGTGCGCCTTGTGGTGATTTTCTGACATCGTACGGAGGCGAATTACGTAATCGCTCCTCGAGCCCAGTGGTTGAATGCGGCGCGAATATGCGTCATTGCATGTGGAAAGGACTGGATGAAACTGGAACGCTACAAAACACATAATATATTCTTCAGTTTTATTTTTTAAGAAATAAATAAAATACATGCCAGAAAAATAATCCGCCTGTATCATAAAATATTTTGCAGCTCCAAATGATTCAATTTGCATAAGATCCCTCAGATCTCCATGAATTAATTCTAAGATTTCGAAAATTTGATTAATCTCAATGTTAGGATGACTTTCCCTTGTTATTTTATTTATCTCACAAGTTTCACAACTAAAATCACTCATATCATTAAATATCAATATATTCTTTCATTTTAAACATATACTTAGAATTCAAATGACATAATCTGTTATACTCAATTTCACAATTACTAGTCGACTGTTTAGAAAAATAACATTCAGAATTATACATTGAATTTAAATAAATTTCTAATCTATTTTCATTTTTAATTACTTTAGTTTCCAACATAATATTATTTTTTTTTATCAAATATTGACTCATAGTTATTATCACATTTAATTTTACAACTTTTATCCAATGGGCATAGAACAGACAGTAAATTATGACTTAAATAAGGTTCATAACTAACATTATTAATGGCTTAAATTATAGAATTTTCTTTTTTCTTACTTGCAGTTTTAACTATTACGTCTTCTATACCTTTAGAAATTATTTTTTTTACCTGTTTATGATCCCTCTTATTGTGTTTCTGTTATTATGTTTACTGTTATTTGGCACGTAGTTCTTTTCTCTCTTGTTTCTATAAAACAATCGTTGACTAGGTGATTAGGCCGCCTGCAGAAATAACACTTTCGTAGCTGAACTTCTAAATTTTCCGGGATACAGCACTTCAACGTTGGGCCCTTCTGCGCATATATTTATTGGATTACTTACTTCTTCTTCATAGTATTTCCAAGATATCGTCCATTGTTTTATTTCGCTGAGTGTTCAGGATGTCTCGCAGTTTCTAAATTTCCCATGGAGACCTCTAACAGTATAATACGTTAGTTGATGTGAAGAAATTTCTAGTCCACAGAATGTAATTCCTCTGTCTCTGGTAATATAGTCGACTGAAGATTCATTACAGCTCATCTTCTGATTTTTGACTGATCTATTTTTCTATCTTCGGGCTGTCCCGTTTATGTAGATTTTATTTTTTTCCATTGAATTTTCGCATTTCCTTCCTCTGCATATTAGAGCACTTTATCGTTTGGTAGTGAAAATTCAATGTAAGCTACAGCATCGGAATTTTTTTGTTCCCATTCGCTGGAGCCCTTTTCACTTAGTCCTTCCACTTTTATTTCGGATACCACTGAATCCAATCTTTTCAGATTTAATGTATCTTTAATTCTTAAGGATCATATAAAATAACCAGTTCCAGTTATCTCGGGAACGTTTAGTTTATCCATTTCGGGCTACTAGTTTTTGTTTCGAAATCGGCACTGAGTTCGCTTGTATTTAAATCACTCTAACCATGCTCTGCTACCATTTGTTGTTTTTTAATCAGATTGATAAGTCGTGGTTTTTGGAATAACACATTTATTAATACACAAATAGAAGAAGAAGAACAGGTTCACTTAGACAACATAGCACACAGCATAATAATTATTTTTAAAGCACACTTCATTCACATGTGTGTGCGTGCGTGACTTCCGTCATCACTTACTCGCTCTCGTCTTTAAGAGCTTGTTGGGAGAAGTGGGTGAAACACAGACATAGATGTTCTTAATATTACATATTCAAAAGTAGTTCACTCGTTCCAAACCTAGCAAATCGTATTTGTATGAGTCCACAGACGTTTAAATGCACAAGTTCCAAAAGATCTTTGCTTCTGAATTTAGATTTTTTCGAAAAAGGGGTGATAGTCTGTTTTGACTAGATACAGATTTTTCAATCCTTTACGGAATCCTTGCTTTCGAAATTTAATTCTCGCACCATTCTTTCAGTCTTTAATTTCATGATACTGCTTTCATTTAAATGTCCCAATTTTTGATACTTTTGAAATTTGAAGATGATAGTTGCCAATTCAACTTTCGATTTCACGTAATATAATCAACATCACGTAGTATAATTGCTGTCATTAGAACAGTTCCGTTAGCTTCAATTAATTTTGCTTCTTTTTTGGAGAAAATAACGGATCGACTGCTCATTGAGGCTTTATATGTTGATATTAAGTTGCATTTTAGTTCCGGAACACAACACATTCTTGAGAAAAATTCCTCTAGAGTTTTTTTTTGTACTTTGAACAGTAATGATAACAGAACCTTTGCCAGTTATTTCAGTAATTTTATCAACAACTAATTTGACTAAACTAGTTCTAGCTAGTTTTTAATTTATCTTGTTTAATAGCTTTATATCGTTGCACATAGGAGAGGTAGCTCTATTGCGTAAACACCAGGAGGTTGAATTTTTGATCTATTGTAGCAACTAGCAGAAGATACATATTTATCAGATTTCACTAACATAGACGAGTTGAGATTTCGAGATGCAAGTTTTCTATCGAATATTTTCTTGGGACATTCGGATGCTTTATGTCCAAGCTTATTGTGATAATTACACGTCATATTTCTGAAGTACTTTTGATTAATTACTTTGTTATGGTTTGTATTCTAATTATTAGATTTCGTTTTTGAATACTGCTTATCCTATCTGAAGAGTATAAAGCGCACTGTGACGTTTGATTTATCTTTGCTTTTCTTGCTTCAAATTCTTCCAGCAGTTTTATTTTGAGTATTTCAGGGTTCGGCAGTTCATCTCTAGATCCAATGGCGCGTCTGAAGTTTTCGAAATAGTTTGGAATGTTGTACAGAAGTAAAATGGATATGAGATTTTCAATAACTTCCAGCTGCATTTCTTTCAGCTTATATGCCGTTTCGAAAAATTCTCTTAGGTGATCCGACATTGTTTATGTGTCGGAACAATAGTTTTAGTAGCGAAGCCTATTTGGCCTGACTTTTAGATTTGAATACAGCTTTCAGCTTTTTCCAAACATCGTTGGAAGTGGTGCAGTGTCTGACATGATAAGTTCACTGGGGCTGATAAAATAATCTCCACATGAGTTTTTCAATTAGTTTCAGTCCATTTCCGTAGCTTTTTAATGACTCAGGTGTGACGTCTTCTTTAGGCTTAGCTTCGTTGCCCATTGGCTTAATCCCAGTGGTTGTTTTTGATCAAGACCACTTCAGTTTGTAAATTCCACGTATCGTAATAATCCTTAGTAAACTTTTCGAATGCTGTTAATTGCAACGAGTTTCAACTTTAAGAGTTCAGGGAAGAATTGCACTTTTGATTCTGTGTGCTGTTTCAGATTGAGGCTTTCGCTTTCGTAATTTGCGTTGCTAATGGTTCTTTATTTTGGTTCCTGGACCCATAATCAATGTTGGAAACTAACGCAGTGATTACTATAGAATATTTATTTACAGTGATATAATAATATAACGTAATAAAAGTACATGGAAGAAAACTCAGCAGCGAAAGCTTTACTTTTGGGAGTGCAGGAAGAAGTTCTGGGGAAAACTTCGTCAGTCTTCATGCGTATGCGCAGCCAGAACTTACTTGCCACAGTCTGTTCTAAATTGAAGGAAGGGAACAATTAATATGCATGGATATAAAGACAATATTAATTTCCATTCTTTATAACTGCTTATAGTTTTTCCAAAAAAAAAATAGTGATTTAAAATAAAAAGGAAAGTCATTAGATTAAAGTGTTTTCTAAAAAATGAAAAAAAGATGTCATTAGATTAAACAGCATAGGGAAATTAATTTACTGCTCCAGGTAATGAAACCCACCAAGTGAAGATTTCGAAATAGTTATCCCTTATAATGAATCCAGAAGCTCTTGATGACAAAAACGGAGAAAGTGCTCTATCCCGTGAATATAGGATTTTCATGAAAGGACGACTGTAAATTTATTTGCTTTAACTGAACCATTTCACAAAGCAAGCAATGAAAATTTGATCAATCAATAGCTTACTATGTAAAAAAACACTTATCTTATGAATGAAAATAAAGGCAATTGGATTCTAAATTTATCTCATATTAACATGCCAAAAGTTGAGCATTTTTTTTACAAATAAAGTACATAATTCTTTTTAAGCTGCGATTTATATTTTCAATAAACTAATGCCTCTGGAAACTGGCTCAATTTTTAAAAAGCTTCATGTGGTTTCTCTCTTCTTTTTTTTATTGAATCAAATTAAAATATTTTAGAAAAGTACTCATTTCTTTTACTTATCTATGTAGAATAAATTGCATGGACATTTTTTTTCTGAACAAATCCTGCAGGGAAACCTATAAGCTGCCGAATCCATTTTGATGAAAATAAGCTTACTTCTGTTCTGAACAATTCCTATTTCGATGAGCAAAATAACTTTAACTAAAATTATAAACAAAAGACTTTAATTTACAGAGTATTTTTCTTTTTACGAAAGAATATCTCCACATTTTATAACTATTATATTAAATTAAAAATAATTGGAGGCTTCAAAATTAAGTTTAAAAAAAAATTAAGTTTTGAAAAATAAAAATCACACAATTCACATTTTCTAAGTATCGATACAAAAATTAAAACAATTTTCCATTCAAGCAATGGATGTGATTGTTTATTAACATCGCATTAAGAATCAACACGAGGGCTATTGGTGATGGACCTAGTAATTTTGAATCTCGGTTAAGTGACGAAGGCGACATCTGAAATGACACATCCCTCTCTAAACTTCCACACCAATTTCCCGCTACATGACGGGTCTTAAGAGGCATTAGGGGTTGAACACCCGGCTCGACGAAATACTGGTCGCAAGTCCATGACCGTGACTTTTAGGCTACCATGGCCACTCAAATGGTAGACAGGTAACATTTATGTATTTCTTTATCTATAAAATTTTATAGATAAAGTTTAACAAACATTAAAATATTCATTTAAATTTTTAGAAGTAATATGAAATTTTTTTTAAAAAAAGTATTGCACTAGCATTAAAGGCGAAATATTATATCAAGAGGGAACTTTTAAGCTTGAAATATCAATTTGTTCAAAGAAAGGATTTTTAAGAAATCGCTATTTTGTCCTGCTTAAACTTCAAAAATGAATGTTCGAGTCAATGTCGGAGTTATATTCGTTAGGTCACGCAGTAAAAATATGATTAATTGCATTTGGATAGTTTAGGATTTAAAATAAGCAGAAGTACTAAATTAATTATTTTTTTAAGAAGTGCTTGTATTAATAACAATTTATTTTAGTGTTATATCATACGTCGTATCACACGTTCAGCTATTTCAAATATAATATCAAAGAATTGAAGTATCTTTGAATTTTGTGGATAGAGTTATTTGAATTTCGTACAAAAATAAAATAGATAAAAGTTAAGATTCTTACAACTACATTTATACATTTCACTAAATTTGTAATTAACAATATTTAACTTAAAATTTTTAATTGTCATATAAGAATTTGTGGTAAATATCTATACATTTTACAATGCAAAAAAAAATGTAATAGTTTTTACCCTTTCCTATAAAAGTATTTTCGGTAAATTGTTATTATTATTTGATAGAGAATAGCCTCAACACTTTCTGTTCTATTACCAAGGAAAATGAAAATACATACACCCATTTAATTCATTAATATCCCTATCCTTGTACATTCCTGTTAATAATAAAATCATTTTAAAGGGTTTGAAAAAAATCATATCTTGAAAATACTGACCTCATATGAAATACAATAAAAGATCAGAACAACTAATTTAATTTAGTATTTTACATGTAGAACTTGGTAAACTGATAAACATACGAAACAGACTGATTTGATCATTAATAAATTCTTTTTTGAAAAATTAATGCCTTAATAAAATCACTTAAATATTTCAAAGTTAAATGCTTGATAATACTAATTTTTAAATAGTAAATGAGATGTACTTGTATTAAAATATGTTTCGAATATATTTTAATTCCTATTGCTTAAACAAAATAAATCAACTGTAATAATTGAATTAAATAAGCACTACATACACAGATGAAAAGTTTGAATGTTTACTTCCTGAGTTGTTAAATGTATACCGTTATTTAACTATCCACACATTATGAAAATTTACAAGACATTTCTTAAGCTAAGTAATGAAACATAACTAACATTCAACAGGGAAGAATATTTATTCAATAGCAAAACAACTATTGGGAAAGGAAAATTTTTTAAAACTAATTTCTTTTGGGAGCTCTGTTACATAAGGATTTTTGATAATGAACTTCTTTTTAGTCACGGTTAGATAAGGACACCTCGGCTGATACTGTAACAAAATTTCACCGAAATTCCATACAACACCACTTAAGGACTTTGAAACCCCATTCCCTTCACGTGATGCAATCATCAGTATTCACCCCCACGACTCGACTTCAAAGTCTCGGTCCTTGAAAAAAAAAAAAAACAAATTCCACAAAAATTACATTATAATGCAATACGAAACTAACGTCAAAATCAAGAAAATAGAATTGTATCAGTAAAATGCAGATTTTTGTACCTAAGAATCTATATATTTCGCAAACCTGTTGTTAAATTAAATCAATTTTTAAATAACATATAAAAGAAAATTTCAAAAAAGCTAGATGTCTGTTTTTAAAATATTAATAATTACAAAAAGGAGCAGGGTTTCTTTGAGTAAATGGAATCCTGAATTGAAAACATCAAATGGCATTAAAAATGCTAATTACATAAGAATTTAATAACAATTAACTAAGATCAACAGCTTTAGAAATTTTGACCTTATTTCGCTTTTTTTCGGGGGGGGGGGGGGTAGTTTTTTCCCTAAAAATTTCATCGTCACTTAATCATCGCTACTTAATGCTAAAATAAATAAATAAATAATACATTTCATTTTAAAAGAGCAGTTATTTCGAATGATCATAAATTTTAAAAATTCTTTATCAGAAGTCTTTGACAATTATTTCAAAATGCTCTCAGATTCTATCGTCGCAGCTCCAATTTTTTAATAATTCAAGTCCTTTTTTTCCATATCTTGGAAAAGCCCTAGAGATGTCCACCAAAACATTTGTACTTTTGCATTCTGAGATTTCACTGAAATCAGCAGTTTATTCCTTTAAAAATGAAGCGATATGTAATGTTATAAGCTTTTTCTACTTAATATCAATTTTTTAAAATAAGATTATTTTCGTTTTCTAACAGATTGATTATACTTAATTTGTGTGTTTTGCTTGAAAATTCTCATTTTTTTTGTGAATTGTTATTTTATGTACAACATAATTAAATAATTTATCAATACCGTGATGCACTGTCCGAACATATTCTTGAAGCCTCTGGTTGGCAGTTCCTGTTAATAAAAGGTCAAAGATCTCTTTTTCTTTTCCCAACAACAAGAAAAAATAGCCCTTCTTTGTCATCACACAGTAAAATAAAAAAGATTATAAATGTAAAAGCATTTGTTTAGGACTAAAAATAAATAAATATCGCCTTCGTAGCATACCAACAATATAATCAGAGTACAACTTGGGCATGATTTCAGTTTTATGTCAGCTTTTGTATTTCCTTTTCGTTAGAAAGGTTTGATCTAAGAGGATTGTCTTAACTGCACCAACTTATAATAATTAATCAAAATATATTCCTATGTTCATTGAATATATAAGACACATTTCAAAGATAATTATTATTTTATTGGTCCTTCTAAAAGTTTGTCGTGATGAGATGCGTTTATTTCCATCACTTTTCTCATACAAAGAAAGAAAAAAAAATCGACAATAGTAGACCAACTCATTTGTCCTCTTCTCTTTTGGAATAAATTCAAAGTGTTAGAGGACTAAAGTGATTGGAATTTTGCTGAAAAAGCAAACTACTATCAATAAGAAAACACCAAGATGGTGAATTCTTACGTTTCAAAAATGTATTTGAAAATGGATTAAGTTAAAAAAAATGTAAGTAAACTAAAGCAATTAACAGAATTGCTCAAAAATAAATGACTAACTTTTTTGCGTTATTAGATGCTAGAATCTACATTATGAACGTTGCAATAAGAATCACATCCTACTTTAAAAAGTTATTTAGATAAGAACATTAACGTACTCGTATTTTATAAAAATTTACGTAAATTGATCATTAAAAATATTCTTCTTGCTTACGAAATTCAATACGAACTAACTATAATATGCGTTTGTATCATAGTTAATCTTTTTAAAATAAGATGTACTTAATTTTGAGGTTTTGTAATTTTTTGCCATTTTTCATACATATTTACTTTGACGCTTGTTATTTAAAACTTGAAAATTAATACTTTTATAAAACTTCTAATCATACTTAAACATAAAGTAAAGAATATGACACGTGGATTTCGAATTAATATTCTGTCATGGTAGAGTAGTCTTCTTAGCATCTCTTCTTTGTATATCATATGAGGACTTCGAAATGCTATAAAAATGCATATCCTTGAAATAACAAATAATGTCCTACACATATAAACGCACGAATCATAAAGAATTCATACTAATAGTTTAAAAATAAAATTAATGAACAATATATGTTTCTCAATTTTATTTACAAAATTTCTCTTATACATTTACTATTTTTTAGAGGGAAAAAAATCTCAAGAATCTGTAACACTATGCACAAAAACTTTTCCTCGTCTGTATATAAGTTGAATCACTTTCCCTTTTCCGAGTATCTGAAACTATATTTATTCTTACAGATCCATGCCCAACTTATTTTTCGACTAGATTCTTTATTTGCCGAAGTCTCACTACCACAAGTGATATACATCGGAATCGAAACTCTGTCCAGCAATACTCTCGCTTATGTTAAAATATCTTTAATGGTTTCTTCCATCTGGGAGCCAGTATCAAATAAATGTATGTTTTCTTGTGAAGGATACATCTGAAACTTTAAGATAATTACTCCAAATTAAGTTATGTTATTAAGTTTTATTGGGAAGTACAAATTAAAATAACAAAAGCGTTATTATCAAAATTTATATCAGATATTATTTTATTTCTCTTTGTAAGTTATCTAAAAATACGAAAGTAATGATTACAATAACTTTAAACCCTAATTTAAGAAATTTCATGAGCTTTTGCATTGAAAATATATAATTTCAATAATGATGAATTGTTATCGCATGGTGATTACTCAATGTTACTCGGAACGAAAATGCTAAAATTGTTTGCAAATTTTAAACTTTATTCTTAAATGATGTTAAAAAAATACACTCAAGTCCACGAATTAAGGATAATGCCAGCTCCGGCAAATAAAGATTCAGTAACAAAACAAATGTGGCTAATTCATAAAGCCTATGCTTTAAACAAAAGATAAACAACAAAAAAGAAAATGTATGTATGATACAATTCACAAAAACTACGAATTTTCCTCCCTGGAACGATAACAAAAAATATCTCCCTTACAAAAAATTACCATTACATGGTTGGTATGATATTTAATACATTATATGTCTCCTAGACGATGAAATACAGTCTGTACAACACAGAGGCATATTGAATAATATTATTATCGAGCTGATCTTAGGGAGGATTACTCCACTCAGCAAGCAATACTCTCCGAAGTTCCGGTACACATGTAGGAGGTGGTTGACAACCTGCAACTCATCGACCAAACATGTCAAACACATGCTCTATTGGATTCAAGTCAGGTGAGAATACTGATCATTAAAATTTCTTGCAGTTGAAATATGTTGATTTTTGTCTTACATAACTTATATTATCATAAATAGAAGAAGGAAAGTTGGAGTGTAAAGTATCGTTTGTGTATTCTAAATATTGGCATTCTTCTTTTTTTTTTTTTTAAAAAAAAGCATTAAGGGGCTTAACTAACTGATATGATTAAACTAATAACGATTAAATTAATATTAAACACACTCATATTAATTTAATATTGTGTGAGTATTCATAAGCGTTTCTGAATCAAATTATTTTTTAGATTGATGATTAAAGGCCCATTTTTTTTAAAAATATGGTTACTCTAAAAACATTTTCAAAGATAATGGAGTAACCATAACAATGATCTCATAGATAAAGTCAAAGGTAAAATTGTAAATTTTCTAGAAAACTTAAAAACAATCAGTTCCTTTCACTAACTTATTAAAACAGAAATAATAATAATTATAAAAAGCTCCCAAATAAAAAGCTTCAGGCTCAATATCTATTCCAAACAATGCGCTAAAACTTCTCACTTTAAATGCAATTATCCACATCACAAAAATTTATAATAAAAGTTAATAAAAAATATTTCCCTACATTCTGGAAATCTGCAAAAGGAATAACACTTCTTAATCCAAAACAAAATTAGAAGTTTTCGTAAAGACACAGACCTATTTGTCTTTTAGACGCTACTCCACGAAAATTTTGAAAGAATTGCTCTTAATAGAATATCTAATCCACTTATTGGTTTCCACCAAGGTCAAATTTTCACTGGCATTTGCCTTCACTCCCCTCTCTTTCTTTTGTCGTTTTTTGTTCACTTTTTTACCAATTCTACCCAAAAGAACAATTTCGAATTGATTAAATTCTTCAATTAGTGATTCCGAGCATAAGCGTTCCATTTTGCTGGAGCTCGATGGTAATCTAATTTTCGTTCAGAATAATTCCATTCAGTTTCTTTCAGAATAAAGACTCAATGTATTTCCCCTCAGTTGTATTTCCCCTGAGCAATGCAAGTTCCAAGAACGATATTCCACCCTGGCCTTCTCATCCTATACCTCAGAGTCCCAAGAGATTAGATCATTAAAAAAATTGAGTTTTTTATTAGGAGGGGCCGTGACCTTTTCTAAATATGAGAGCTTTAGTTTCATTAGTGCTTGCAACAATCCTTCAGAGTGTCATCCACTCCTCTATTTGTTTTAGATGATTTTGTAATTTATGTATTACGTTGATAGAATATTTTCCTTTAGGTGAGGATTGCTGTGTCATCTGCGAATAAACCTAGACTATTGTAAAGATTATGAGGGAAGTCATATGTGTACAAATTATAGCAAATTGGGGAAATTGCAGACCCTTGAGGTTGATCGGTTGAGGTTGTATATGGCATAATGAAGAAAGAGTGTTATTATGTTTAACTTGAAATGTTCTATCGTTAAGGTAGTCATATATTTCAGATGACTATTATATAGGGGGGAGGAATTTAATTTGAAGATCAATCCCATTGTGGGAAAAGACATTTATTAAAAAAAATTTGTGAGAGGAGTAAGTGAGTTGGGGGAAAGAATTTAAAGGCTTGATTGAGCCTCTCCGGGGGCTTTCTTTTTGTTTAATTTTTTTTAAATTATGGCTGCTATTTTAGATGGGGAGGTGAGGAGGGGGAGGAGAAATTAAAATTGTCATGGGCTTCAAGATAATTTTGAACTATTGATTCTGTTTTTCCAATATAATCATCCTCATATGGAGTTGGATTTTCTTGGAACGAAGATGCAAGATTATGGGAAAGCAGATCAGCCTTTTCTTTATCAGAGAATACCAGACCATTATTGCCTATTAGTGAGGATATATTGTAATATTTATCAGAAAGTTTTTTTGTTCATATTAAAAAGGGAGTTATCTTCGTTATTAAGCTGGTGGAATAGGTTTCCCTTTTTTTGTATTGATTTCATTTCCAAGTTGCTTTTTGAGGATATTAATTATGTGTTTCAAAGGAGGGTATCTTGTATTTTGCCATTGTTTTCTGTACCTATTTTTCTTTTTAATTAGGTTTCTGATATGAGGAGGGAGTCTAAGATGGGGAGTATGATTAATTGCATTTTGAATAATAGTAGTAAAGGATGTTGTTCATTGGTCTAGATCAAAGATATTAATAATGGGTTACCTTTAGTGATATTAAATAGAATTTCTTGACAGCGGAACCAATTAGTATTTGTTACAGTACGAAGGAGGACAGGCAATTTTTTATTGAAAGAGATGTCCATTAATATTGGATTATGGTTGCTAGGGCTTTTAATTATTAACACTTTAACACTTTCCATATTGTAGAACGGAATGTTTTTGAGGATAGCAAAATCTGTTATAGAGTAAGTATTGCTATTGTAAGGAAAGTGATTCTGGAGCAGATATTTGGAAGTTATTAGTGTTGCACATAGCATGAATTATTTTACCTGATCTGTTTGCCCTGCCTCTATTCCAGTTGAATGTTTGGATTAAAATCGCCTATTAATTTTCCGACGGGGTTGTCAGATAGAATATTGATCAGATGGTTCATGAGATTATTGGGGGGGGGGGAAACAGTAGAAAGGGTGAAGTATTGGTTGTCTTTGTAATTGATATGGATGGTGGTATTTTCAGAAGTGGTGTTATTTTTAGTGACCATATGATGATGAATCCTATTTTTAATTAATATTGCAGTGCTTCCGCCACGATGGGTTGATCTGTCACAATTTTCATTGTAATTAGGAATTTTAAATTTTTCAGATGGTTAAAGGTGAGTTTCCTGGACTCCTAGGATATCAGGGTTGTAATCATCTATGAAATTTTGGAGTTCTCCTATTTTTGATTTAATGCCATCTGCATTCCAGCTCGCAATCAGGAAGAATGAGGGTAGTATATTTAGCAGCTAATATTTGTCCTATTGATTTAAATTGTTGGTAATTTTCCATTATTTTATTAAACTTGAAGTTTTTGAAAAAAAATTTAATTTCGTTAACGAAGGGAAGACTTGAAGGTTGGCTGTTATTGGTTGGCGTGGAGTTTTGGTCGCTTTGGCTATTGTTGTTTTTGGCATTTTTACGTTATTCTTCCTAGTAGTTTGTGGATTTGTGGGGGAGGGGTTTGGGGTGTAGGATTTTTGAGGTATCCAGAGTAATTTGCAGTATGATTTCCACTGAGTTACAGCCTTTTGGGGTTTTCAGGAGTTTTGGTGCAGCTATGAGTTGGATGATTACCTTTACATTTCACACACTTATATTCCCTAGTGCAGAGTCTAGAGGAGTGAAAATAACTTTGACATTGATAGCATTGGTTGGGTGCTTTTCTTTTACGAAGAGGTTCAATTTTAACTGAAAGATATCCAATATTATTGATTTCAAAATATTTTTTGTTGCTTTCCATTTTTTGAAATATAACTAAAAATAGGGGGAGAGGCTAGTTATTTTTTTGGATTTTAAGTTATTGCATTCATTGACAATTAGATTATATTCAGCTAATTCCTGAATTATTTCAGAGTGGGAATAGATAACTGGGAGGTATTTAATTATACATTTAAGGATACTCTAGCTAGGTACTTCAAATGTGTGAGATTCTAAATTCCTCTCTTGAACATGATTTTGTATTGTTCTGAATGCTTCAAATGCAGGGGGAAATTCTCAAAACTATTTCTTTTGAAGTCTACTTTGAGCTCGCATTTTGCCATTTTCAAGAGTTGCTTTCGGGTCGTCAGTATTAGCTAAGATGATTGGGGGAGGGTTTTTTTTAAGTTCCTCTTTCAAAACATCGGGAATTCTAAATAGTATTCATCAGTATTATTACTTTTTTATTTTTAGTTTTATCACTACTAACTGCTTGAGAATTGATAACGCCCATATCAGAGATAAAATCATCATTGCTCTCGATGCTTGCATCTTCATCAGAGAGCTCAGAATATTTGTTGTTCAATGGAAGGTTAAACTCCTGTTTGGTTTCTTAAATTTTTTTTTCTATAATTCTTTTCTATTTGTATCTATAATTCTTTTGGGAGAGAGTTTAACTTCATTTTACTTTTTACTTCGTGAAAATCGTTGTCTTTACTTACAGTAATGAAGGCTAGGTTTTTTAATTGATTTTTATAATGCATAGTTATATGAATGGATCAAAAATAAAATTTTATCGATATTATTCTCACAAATTGGAACATAAAATCTTTTTAACGTTTTAATTTTTTTAACGGCGTTTAGAATATTCTTTTATAAGTGCTGTAAAAAAAGGAAAAGAACTTTTATACAACAATCAGATGATTTCTGAGTACCAGTCCCTTAGGACCTTTTATTCTGTGTGATTTTAAATTTCACGAATTTCAAAAGGAGAACTGAATGTTAAATATGAGCAGAAACACGTTTGACTTGTCATGATAGAATAGAAAGAGAAAGGGGAAAGAAGGTTTGGAGAATGAAGAAAGTAAACAAAAGTGGAGGTGAAATAGTATTTATAAGATGAGATGAATGTTTTTTAGTAAATATTTTTTTTTACCTTGTTGCAACCTAGGTATCCGATTCTGCCTTGCTACAGAAGGCTGGTATCGAAGTCTAGGGGAGAAAAAGTATAATTTCTTATCGATTACATATAATAACACTCATATAATTTTTAGTGTATTTTTTTTAATGTGAAAGAAAATAAAGAAAAGATAGTGAGATAAAAATGACACTTATCTTCAGTGAAGACTCCAATTGGTGGTACTATGCCCATATTTTAAATGTATCAGATATGAGTCTATTTTTGTAACAAAAGTCTTAATTTTTATTTGAGAAAATTTATCCTCTAGAGCTGAAGAGTTGGTAAGATTGATTGATTTTATTTATATTGAAAAACTGGAACAGGTTTTTAAAGTCTTTTCCTGAAGAAATGTTGTTATTGTCATCGTTGGTTGTGTGGAGTTTTGGTCTGTAGGAGCTTGATTTTTGTTAATTCTGCCAGTTTTTTTCTTTCTTTCTAATAGTTGGCAGTTGGGGGAGGAAGGGGGGTTTGAAATTTAATGGATTTTGAGGGCATCCTGAATAATTAGCAGTATGGTTATTTCCACAGTTGCAACATTTAGGAAGGGGGGGGGGGTGTTCTATTCGGTGATTTATCGCAAGTTTTTGTGTCGTGGTTATCTGCACATTTCGAACACATATTCTTTTGTGCAAAATTTGGAATGGTAGAAGAAGCTTTGGCTTCTATATCATTGGTTTGGTGTTTTTCGTTTGCGTAAGGGTTCAATTTTTACTACTAATAGGCCTATGTGAGTAATTGAGAAAATAGATTTATTATGCTCTTTTTTGGGGAGAGTGACTAAGAACTTGAGAAAAAGTTAGTTATTATTATTTTTTTGAACGATAAATATTGCAGGGGAAGGCCATGAGTGTTGTCAGCTAATTCTTGAATTATATCTTGCGGATCGTGATTGATTGAAAGACCTCGGCGATTTCAAGTATTCGCTCTTAGGATAATTCTTAGGTGTGAGATTTTATTTTTATTTCAAAGATGTGATTTAGAATGGTTCGAAAATAGTCAATTGGAAGAAAAACTCTTAGACTTTTAGCCACCCAAGGGGCTATAGTTTTTGGTGGGGCGTTTTGGCGTACCAGATCACTTTTTAATTGTTTAATATGTAAATTAGATTTTTTTTTATCGTTTGCTTTATTTTTAATTACATATAGCTGATATAATATTCTATTCAATAATTTTTTGTTTGGTTTAATTTTAATTACATTTAGCTTAAATATATTCAATTTAATAATTTACCGTTTCCTTTAATTTGAAAATCGGAAAAGTGTACTATTATTCATTTCTCGATATTTTCATTGTTTACCCTAATTCATATATTTAATTGAGCAATTAAATAATAATTATTAAAGAAAAGCGCACCTTGGGTGCCTAAATCTGTTCTTTGCAAAACTTTGCATAGAACTTTATTATTATTATTATATTTGCCTTTAATTTCAGTATTTGTGAGTTCCATTAATTGCTTAAGGATTTCAGTAGGATTTTCAGCATTCTTAATGACTATAGGAAGGGGAGGGCTTGTTTTCTCCTTTGCAAAGACGTGCGGAAAATTTTGATCGTATTATATATTTGTTATATATTTCTTCAACATCTATTAAAGATTCGTTATTGTTTTCGGTATATGCTTCTTCGTTCTCATCTTCTGAAAGGTCAGAGTGCCTGTTTGAAGTTTCAAGAATGAATTCTTGAATTTAATTTTCTTTTTTTTTTTTTTTAGATCTCAGATTCTTGTAGGGGAGGTTAATTTTCATTTAAATTTCAATAAAATTGTAGTCTTTGTTGTACTGAAAGTTACGGGGCTAGTAGTTGGTTGGGATTTTAGGGTTTGCTGCTCCAAAGATAACTGACAATCATTATTTTTATTTTGATCACCAGATTTTATTTTTAATTGACTGGTATTACTTTTATTAAATCTAAGAATTTGAGATCAAACTTTTAGTTATTTTTTAAATTTAACTAAGATTAGTAATAGTATAGGCTGAAAGCTTCGCTAAATATTTTTTTTTCAAATCATTGATTGGATTAATTATGATTTCTTATGTTTCTAAATTAGCAGAATTAAAATAATTAATTAATAATTTTATTTTATTAACCTCGAGTAAGACTTTACTAAATATGGCACTTATCTGCTGTTCCAGGAAGATGTCTTATTGTGAAGAACGGAGAAAATTTAAAGTTGTATTATCTATCGTAATTGTAATCCAAAAGGAATCACTGATGGAAAAATATTAAAAGTTCATTCACAGTCCACATTGGCACAAAGCGCCGTGAAGCAGGTAGACCACCACCGGAGGACAATTCGTAAGTCTCAGTAAATATACGAAAGTATTCAATTTAATGCAAAAATAAAGAGGAAATCAAAAGTCCAATGAATAGATTTGAGTAGTGAGTGAGAATGGCAATTTGATGTTTAAAAACACCTTCGATGGAGCAAGATTGACCCCAGGAGTATTTATTGGTTCATCAAATGTTGAAATTCAGCATTCGCGGTCGAAAAGTTCGCCGAGGAGGGACCGTATGATCACAGCGAAGAAATGGAACCAGTCACCGGAGAGAAAGTTCATCAAGCGACTTCACACCGAGAGATCGAAAAGGAGGGTGAGAACTTTTTTATGTGGCTGATCAATGAAAACCGCAAACACACTAACAAGAACACTCACTAATGTCATACTATGTGACGTAGCCTGAAATTTGAAGCTTTATTGAGGCACTGCCGCATTTGAATGGTAATCGCTCATTTTGGTAATTTTGGGGCCCCTCAAAAAATCTTTAACCCCATTGTTGTAAAGTTTTACCTCATATATGAATGACAAATTCAATTAATCAATTTTCTTTTTATTCAATTTCATTACACCAAACCTTTGCTTCCACTTTTAAACATATTGATTTTTCTTTGGATTCGTGGGTGTTATGGTATATCACGATCCCCTTTTAATAACTGAATTAACAAAATTATTTAGGGGAACTCTATTTACCCTCCTGAGTATATAAGCGTTCTGCTCTCTTTAACTCTCTTTTTCGTTGCTGACTCTTGCTGTGTGAGCCTCGCAAAATCGCGCACTTTATTTTTACATGGCTTGGATTATAAATACATAATATGCTCCAGAATCATTAAATAAAATAAAACATTCATTACGTGTTAACGACTGCCTTATTTTGCTGAATATGAGCATCAATAATAATTTAGCAAATACAAAAAAGATACTTATTGTACGTAAGCAATATAGCATGAAGTCAAAATGATTAAATTTGCAAGCATTTTGGGGGATTATAGGGGTGTGAAATTAGTAGAAACTGCTGCTACCCTCGGGAGTTAAAACAGCCCTTAACCCGGTTTGGCATGGAGTCGAAATTAGCTTAGAGGATAGAAACGGAAAACTCATTCCATGCTGCTTCAAGTCCATACAATACTTTTAGCTGGAGAGGGGTGGCGAGCCAGTATCCCAGCAACCCATGACCAGATATTTTTAATAAGTGACAGGTCTGGAGATCGTGCAGGCCAGGGCAACAATCGAATACTCTGTGTATCGAGGAAGATTAAAACAGGATTTAAAACATATGGTCTTGCATTATCTTGTTGGAACATGGTGTTTGACAGGTCTCGAAGAGAGGGCACAACCACTGGACGTAAGATATAAGAAATGTACCGATTTGCGTTCTATCTACAGTCGATCCGAACTAGAGATGTACGAGTCGTGTACCTTATGGCTGCTCAAATCATCACATCAGGTGTAGGGCCCCTATGCCGATATCGAATGAAAGCAGGTGACGAGCGGTCTCCTCGGAGCCTCCAGACACATATACGGCCAACAGAATACTGTACGCAGAACTGGGTCTCGTCTGAAAAGACGGCACTGTGCCACTCTTGTTTCCCGCTTTGTCGTACGGCGCACCAGAATCACCGTCTCTCTCTATACTGCATTATCATGGGAAACCGAAGTAATGGTTGCCGTGCTGACAATTCCCGCTGCTACAAACGTGGTAATACCGTATGAGCGAATACCAGGCACGCTGCAAACATGCCCATTTTTTGGACTAATGATCGGTGAGGTAGTTATTCGATTTTGCAGGACCGATCTCACAATATGTCTGTCATCTTGAGCGTTAGTCATGGGAGGGTGAGGAGATCCTACATGCTGCTCAGTATGACCCTCAGCAAACTCATTGATTCCATATTCGCAAGACAGTGGGTGGATTTCGATCAGTGGAACGGGCAATATCACGGAACGATAATACACACTATCGGTAGGCAACGATGCGGCTTCTATCAAATTCCGACACTTCTGATAAGCATTTCTTCTTAATATTCGAGGTATAGCACGATTTTCTGAAAAACTTCGACCTTACAAAGCGTTTCCCGAATGAGAAATCCGCTGCACAACTTTTCTTTTACGCAGTGCTTCAGATATCGTATCTCTCTCCTGAATCGTCTAAATGTACTGAAATATTAATTATTTGCATATACCAGCCTCTTCTTTTCATGTGATTCTGACGTTAGTCAGATCGATCCTTCCTGGTGTTGCAATTTTAATGGCCAGCAGTGTATATATACATTTATACACTCTATAACAACAACAACAACAAAAAAGAGACAACAAGAAGGAGATGTCAGATAGAGACAAAAACTGGCGGAGAGGAAAATTTTGTACAGAATAGAAAATGATTAAAATTTCAGCAAAAAATTGAATGATTTATTTCAGAGTTACATCGTTACAAAATAACGAGCTTCATGAGGTGTTGACCCACGTCTAACCTGGATGCAAGCTGCCACACGACGTGGCACAGAATGATAAAGTTCTCTGACGGTCTCCTGTGGTATTTCTTGCCAAATTTGCTCCAATTGTCGGGCTAGGTCATCCACATTCCATGGTAGATGCATTCGCCTTCCCATCCTATCCCAGACATGTTCGATTGGAGAGAGATCTGGTTGGCCAAGGAAGTGTTTGACAAGCTGTAAAATAGTTCATAACAACACGTGCCGTATGTGGTCAGGCATTATCTTAGTGAAAAATAAGGACAGGGGAAGGAACGATTGCAAAACAGGTATCGGAAAGTCGTTGACGTACGGCTGTGTTATAAGTTTGTTTCTAGTAACGACCAAAGGGGTCCAGATGTCAAGGGAAATGGCACCCCAGACCATAACTCCTGGTTGTGGGTCTGTGTGGCGTGTAATAGTGAAAGCAGGATTGGCACGCTGCCCCGGGCGACTCCAGACACTTCCTCGATGATCGTCAGTTGGAAGCGGGATTCGTCGCAAGAAATTATGCGTCCCTAGTCAGCTTCATTCCAACCTGATCGAGCCAAGCACCACTGTAATCTGGCTCCACACTGTACTGGTATAAGTAGCAGGTGGTGCAGTGGTCGGTACTAGCGTAGATTTTGCTCTGTCAGCCGTCTGTGAATGGTCATGGTGGACACTCGTGTGCGGGTCGCACGTCTGATGGTTGATAACGATGAATAAAGCGCTGTGACAGCTGATTTGGCAATCACTGTGTCCTATAGATCTGCTATGGCCCTAGGTCAACCGCTACCATCATGACGCTGAAATCTGCTATTGTCCACCCATTCTTTCCAGCATCTTTTAATCGTCGCATCGCTTCAACCCATACGACGAGCGATTCTCCGATTTGCTCAACGTGCCTCTTTCAGTCCAATGATATGACCTCTATCAAACTTTGACTCGTAATGAGCTCGAATCCTGCAGCGAGGCATTTTTCCTGTCGTTGAAAGGTATCCTAAATCGCAATGCAACATAAAATTTGACTATCCGATTGAGAATTGTTTCTTATATATACCTGCTGAGGGCGGAGTTCCGATGCGCTGTAGCTCCCGCTATTTATTCATTGGACACTAAATTTTAATCATTTGCATGTTCAGTCCAAATGTTTTTGCATACGAAATTTCATTACATTAAGTAACTCCTTGGTGCGTCGTTTTCTTTTGTTATATATATATATATATATATTATTGAAAATATTCACTAACAGTAATAACACATGTGTTTCAATCACCTTCATGCACATAATTTTCTTTTATTAGTTTCCCATATTAAAATGCACATGCTTTCGCGTAATTAATCATCTATGTTTTTATTTTTCAACTTCATGTCATTTAAAAACAAGAAAATAATTGCCCAAACTGGTACTTAAAAAATTATTTAATTTTTGAAGAACTTATTGTCCGTCAATTTTAATGTTATTCAGCGGAGTCTTAATATTGGACAGAAAATCATTATGGGCCCTATTCAGCGGAAAAAATACTGCAAATTGTGAACGTCATGGAATGAACTGATTCTCGAAGAGTATATTTTGGTTTCGCAGTACTTGCTAATGGGAGTCGAGTCAGCCTTCGATTCTTCTTACTGATTCTGAGAATCGTTCAAATAAGAACGACTCAACACTTCATAACATTGTTTACAGCTAGTCAGCTGCGTAAGAAGTATGAGATTGGAAGTTTTAAATATTGTCTTTATAAATTAGATGTAAACTTTTTTTACTACAGCATCTGTTTAAAATTAACATACTTTAAAATAATAATTACTTTTGTACTTAGTAAAATTTGTATTTATATTCTGGCTAATTATTAAATCATTTAGACTCTGTTATTGTTTTACATTAGAACTGCGTCACAGTTACTTATTACTTATCAGACAGATTTTAATTTTTTTTATAAAGTTGTGACTTCTAATATGTCAGATACTAAATCATTCAAAGAAAGAAGAAGTTTTTGTAAGTATTTAGTTTCATAATCTTCTAGAGATAATAGATTATTGTAAAATTTTAAATTTTGTGCGAGTGTTTTAAACTTGAAGGAAATACTTAGAACTGTTATATATATTAGTCATTTATCTTTAGGAAGCAATTTTTTTTTCATGAATAAATAAATTAGGAGTGGTTGATAACCTGTTGTTTAGTATAAAATATATATTTTAATGATATGGAAGTGTACTTCAATAAGTTAGTCTCCCTTCAAGTAATGTTTATTGCATTGTTTCTCGAAATCATGCGTAGGATTTTAGTTTTGTTATTATTTTTAAATTAGTATCTATTTTCTTTCAAAACTCAATTTTGCACTGGATTAAAATCAATATGTGTGTGTATTTAATGATTTGTTTTAAATGCGTCTAATAATAATAAAATTGTTTTGTTAAAGTTTTGATTTGCATATTATAAATATTTCTTGTACTGATGTCTATACATTATAAATTTTATGAAAGTTTTAAGAGTTTAATTATTTACAGATATACATCAACTACCACCAATGAATTATGAATATTAAGCACAAATATTCATAATTCATTTGTAGTAGTTGATGCATATCTAAGAATAATGAAAACGTTTTTCAGATGTGAATAAAAAATAAGTGATGAAGTAGAAATGTTATAATTAGTACATTTTAGTTGAAAAAGTTGAATTTGATTAATGCACTATATAGTTAATAGTTGAAACATTTGCAGTTACAGACTTATTTAAAACATTGTACTCTGCTAAATGAAGGACCATCTACTGATCATGTTTAATAAAATCTTCTGATTTAAATCAAACAAGTGTGGATTAATGGTTGTGTGAAAAATAAACTGTTTCTTAAGGAATGTAATATCCAATACATTATAGATTGATGTGCTAGACTCTCTGAAAGTATTTTACTATAATTTTATTTATTCAGTTCTCAAAGTGATTGCGAAAAATGTATTGCTTTTTTTTTTGTAGTTTTGATATTTAACCTGTTTAGTCACTGTTTAAAATAATAGGTAATACCTGGGTTTAGAGCTCTTATTATAGGTTCATACAAGAGTTGCTAAATAAAAAGTGAAGAAAGCTTTTATTGCATAATATGAATTTGAAAATATTGAATTCATTTATAATCATGTGATAAGATCATGTGTTTTTGAATAAAAATTAGCAGTATAATGTATTTTCATGTTTAAAAGGATACTGTTTAATGTAGTTTTGTGTATGTTTGTTTTTCATTGAACAGTATATTTTTGTGGTTTATGATTGATTTAAACGATCTCTGAAATGTACTTATTTATAAGTATGCTCAAAGTAACCAATCCATTTTAAAATATCTTAGCATGATAAGTTATCAAAAACAAAATGTTAAATTGTATGTACTATTCATCCTAGTGTTTTAAAATATTAAATGTGGCTTACCAAACAGTATAGAATGACATGTAAGCAGAAACTGAAAATTCGTTGTAAGTTTAAAGGCATATTTTGCTAAAGCATATTTTGAAATTTTTTTAAATAACTTTCAAAGTTTTAGTTTAAATGAAATATTGGGTGTGAGTTAACAAGATGAGGGTGAGAGATTAATTTTGGCAACTTTTAAAACAGGTTGCCAAATTATTGATATCAAAAATAAGTATTGTATCAGTCAAAATTCTAACTTTGATGGTTATGAAGTTCATTAGCCTTTAATTAAAAATTTTATGATTTCAGTAATTGATAGAACAAATTAAAACATTTAATAATATTAATACTGTAAAAAAAGAAATGCCTATTTCACAATTTTTATTCTTTTGAAAGAATATAGATTTTTTAAGGTATTTTCCTGTTTTAGTGGCCCTAGCCAAATAACAATTATGCCAAGGTCTTTGCTAATCTTGTGAAATCTACCTTGGCAATATTTCTCGGTCACTTGGCAAGAATTGTTTATGAATCTTATTTATAAATAAGAATTGCTTATAAATTTATTTATGAATTGTTAATAGACAATTATTTATTAACAATTGTTTATAAATAAGAATTGTTTATAAACACTTTGTATTTTTAGCAAATATTTCTAAATTGTTCTTATACCTACTTATTCATAATAGGATTTACCAATTTATTAATAATTTTATGTATATATATATAAGAATTATGAACAATATCTATAAATTATTACTATGAATACATAACAATTATTTGAGACATTTGTAAATATTTTTGTTTTTTTTTATATATCATTAATATTTTCATTTGATACCTCCAATCGAATATGCACTATTTTGATTAGCTTCTCATTTGCAATGTTTTCATGATGTTATTGCTTATGCTATGCAAGTTTGAGGACCTTTCTTCAGAGTCTCTGAATTTTGTGGCAGTCGCCTAGGGACACCTGATACTGATTTTTAACTAAGTGAACTTGGAAATACTGAATATTTCACTCCTTATAATCAAGAACTGAATAACAAACTTGAAAAATAATTTTTTGATTTTTTTCTTTAAACAGTTCATTTTTCTTTTCTTATTTCATTTAAGAAATTTGACAAAATTTTACAAATAAGTAGGTTATATCTCACAGTAAGAAAAAAGCATGCTAACTTGCTGTAATATCTCTGTAATAAACATCTCAAACAAAAAAAAATATGTATAAGTTATGTAGTGCTAACATGCAGTGAAAACCACTTAACTATCTTTTATTTGATTGACAGTGTATTTGTACAAGAATTTTTAAGTGATGCCTCAGGTCTTCTGTGGGTTTAAGACAAGGCTATACCATGGCCAGTCGAATAATTGACATCCTGTAGTGTTGAACCATTCTTTACATATCTTTGCTGGATTATAAAGGGCTGAATCCTGTTGAAAAATATGTGGAGTATTTTTGGGAAATAGTTCACTAATAGTAGGAAGCAATTTTGGTTCCAGAATTACACCTGCACACTTTATTGCATTCAGCATGCTTGCAATTAACTAGTATCTGACCTACAATATTTGCTGGCATATATATTCTTATCATTGTATTAATAGGATGTTTGCCATTTGGTGGATAAAATCTAGATGCAATTTCTAACCTGTCATACATATTTTTGACTGTCATTACTGAATAAGGATATTATATTTTCATGTTAGACTAAATAATCTATTTCCATTGGTTATTTATCCTATCAGTTTATTATTTAATCCACTAAATTCTTTTCATACATTGCTGTAGATTAAGAAACAACCTGTTTCTGTGAATCTTTGCTGTTTGCTCCAAATTTGATATTCTTCAACACTCAACTGTACTCAAGTTATTCCTCTTGTTTCTGAGAATAACTTTAGCTAACCTTTTTCTTCCTTTACCTATTTAATTTTTTACTAATGTCATTTTCTTATAAATTTACACACTCCATAAGTAGTAACATTTCCACCTACTTATTTACCTTTAAATGCTATTTCAGCATATGAAACATTTTCATGTAATATGACAATCCTAGTGTTTATTTAATATAGGTCTGTAGAACCTAAAATCCTTTGCGAGACACTTTAGAAATGCATTTTATTCCATTGAGTTATATTATATATATATATATATAGAGGAGGATGGATTCATTTTATCACCTTTTTAATTTTGGCTCTTATAATACCAATTCAAATTCTCAAGTTAAAAACTGTTTCTTCAACGTCTTTAGTCATAGAAAGTGACTATCCTTCTGAGTCCTATTACAGAAATCAAGAACATTATGCAATAAATTAAGGGAAATTATATATTTTGTAATTAAATATATTTGTAGGAAATATAATTTAAAATAACAGTCCTGAACTTGCAATCCAATGCTGGTGCTAAATTATTAGCATTGAAAAGATACCTAGCAGTGTTAGTCTGTCTGAAACCATAAACTTCTGGGTTGAATCTGTTAGGCTTGCTGACCCGTGTGGTGACCGGGGATGACAGAATAGTCTCACTGTAGCTCATGCATGTTGTAAAAGGCGACTAAAATGGGTACCCAGTGTCTGGGGGTATAGCCGGGCACCCTGCCCCTGGGGATTATATCAGGGGACCTCAGGGACTTTCCTTCTTCAGGTAAGTACAGGCATCATGACCCCGAGGCACCTTAGTGATCATTTTTCTTTCCCATGGGGTTTACTGTCTTTAGTAAACACGGGTGACACACTCCCTGGATACTCTAGCGATCCTTCTCTATTTTCGACCCTCCTTCTTGTCGAACAATTTTATTTTTTTTTCAACTTCACGTCTAGACAACAGTTTAATCTTGTTTGGCACAGCATAGCCATATCTGGCTCTTGCGCCAATAAACTTTACATTCACTCACTAACTCTCTGTTAGGCTTGCTGCAGTCAGACTGACTACTATTTCGCATGATCCGTGCATCACGTTATCTCCCTGCATATAGTAATGCTGCATTTGTTATTAGAGGCGACAATCACAAGTCCAGAATGGTAGTTGACTATTCTCAGACTGTTAACAAATATACTCTACTTGATGCCTATCCTCTGCCTAAAATTGAAGAGATAATTTTAAAAATTTCAAAAAACAAAAAAATTTCATATCCCATAATTTATCCACTCTGATCAAGGTTCTACCTTCATGTCTCAGAAATTGAAAAGTTTTTTAACATCCCATGGAATAGCAATGAGTTGCACAACTCCCTATAAACCAGCTGGAAATGGACAGGTGGAACGTACAATGGAATAATCTGGAAAAGTATACAACTTGCTTTGAGATCTAATTATATTCAGACTGAACAATGGGAAAGAGTTGTATAACCAGCTAGCTTTTCATTCAATTCGTTCCTTGTTGTGTACCACTACAAATGTGACTTGCCACGAGCGAATGTTTTCTCACCCTCAGAGATCTCATGACGGCTTCTCTATCCCCACTTGGCTTACACAGCCTGGTCCTGTTCTCATGAAAACAATCTGCGTACAAACAAGTATGAGCCACTTGTCCAAGAAGTGGAACTGATTGAAGCCAACCCTGACTATGCTCATATAAAGCTTGCTGATGGAAGGGAAACAACTATTTCTATTAGACATTTAGCTCCAAGAGGAGAAACTATCATACCCACTGAAAACAAGGGAAAATACAGAAGAAAATACTCTAGTAGATACAAATGTGCATCCTATAAACTCAGACTTGGAAATTCTTCTTCAGAAGATGCGACTGAGAAAAATGTGGACACTATATTGTTGCATCCAGTCTGTCCGAAGCAACCTCCTGCTTATTTAAAGGAATATTTTGGGGACTGAAATGATCATAATTGAAATTTAAAAGGGGGTGAATGTGATATTATTCTTTGTCATTTGGCAACACTTTATTTTCTTTCTGATATTGGCAACACCTTGATATTGTAGACTCTGACTCTAATCAATGAACTCTAAATGTAACCTCAATTCATAGTTATTAAATGCTAAGTTCTTTTCACTCTTTCAGTTTATTTATAGTACAGGTATGTTTGCTGGTTAGGTATACATTGTATATATAATCATCCACTCATGCAAGACAGCCCTTGCATTTTGAAAATGAGCTCAGATTTGTAATTGTTTCTGAACAAAAATATATAGAAGAAAAATGGTGATAATAGTTGAGCCAATGAAGTGAGATATTCCAATGGTAATGAGATGTGATACAAATGACTCATGGTGGAATGTTCTTTGGAACTTAATATGTAATAAGAGGTTAAAGTTTTGTTCACAAGCTACTTTTAAATGATTTATGAATATTTGCGTTGTATGAAACAGTTCATTTTCTATGAGCAGGAAGTTGAATATTATTAAGATTTCGATGTATGTGTGTATAATTTTCAATTATGTAACACTAGGGAGAATTTCATTCATGAATTAGATTTGAGATGAAATTTAATTATTTCATTAAAATGCTAGTATTCACATTTTAGTATAGTGGGAAGAAAAAAAGCTCAGTAGAAAAATATTTTTGTCATTTAATAATTTCCTCAAAGTATATTTAAATTAATATAGTATAATAATGTAGTAATATAAAAGATATATGGTTGATTATTTATAAATTTTTGAAAAATTAAAAATGAAGTGTGTTAGAATTATGTACTGTTATATCTTTTAAATCATATTAGTTACAAAATCTTGAAAACCTAACAGACAACTTTTTTTTGGTTCATGTATTAGTTTTCAGAATTGTATTGAATATGTCAGCTTCTAATTTAAAATCCTTTTTTCCTGCTATCAATTTTTCGAATTTGAAACCTATGTTTATAATGAAATTTAATTCTGATTAACAGGAAATCTAATATTATAAGTATTCAATTTCATTATAAATCATATCTGAATTATCCTTTTTTTTTCAGCCCAAAGGAAGAGAGATGTGGAGCAAATTCGGGAACAACATCCAAATAAAATTCCTGTGAGATTTTTATTTTTGATTTGATTCAATTCATTGTTTAAATATAAGGAATTGGGGTTGATAGAAAAGCATTTTTTAAAGGTCACCTATATATGTAGTAATTGTTTAAGTTTTTATAATTTTTTGCAGCTTATTTCTCTTAGTGCTAACATTATGGTAGTTTTTTTTATTTTTTTTTTATTTAGTTACATAACTTGCTAATTAACTTAAAATGTGGTTAGTTTTAATATTCAATAGTTACTGGTTTGGGGAGCCTGTGAATGAAGATATTTGTTATTTATATTTTTGTAAATTTAAAATTAGCCAACAAAGGAAGGAAATGTAGAAAAATGAATATAGAATAGCAAATTTTTTTAGTAGAGATAGATGAGGGGAATTTTCTTTTTGTTAAATGTATGCGATATTGAGGAATACACTCATTATTGTCATTACTATTATCATTTAATATTTTTTCTGTTATTTAAAAATTAATTATTCCTTTGCTTTCCCTCCTTGCTGGTTTATATAATTTAAATTTAAAATCAATGAAGAATTGATAACTTTCTAAGTAAACTTTTAATAGCTTTCTAAGTTTTATATGTCTCAACAGATATTTTATGTGGCCTCTAAATCTTCATATGGTAGGTTGAAATAAGGTGCCATTTAAAAACCTCAAAATTTAATTCTAGTACACAAATTGCCTTGCATTTGGATCTTTTCATGTTTCCAATGTTTTATATGAGAATAGGATGTTTAACGAACTCTTTTGTTCTAATGGTTTTGTGTTGAGTATTCACTAGAGAGGTATGAAAGATGCAGACTGCATTAGGTGTCTCTCTTCTGGCAGTAAAACACACGAATGTTTATGATTTTGTTGCATAGAAAAATAACAGAAGAATTTTTTTTTGTAGTATTATATATCTGAGTGATGTATTGTTATCTTATTTATATTGATATAATGAAGTTATCTAGAATCTAATTTTATGTATTATTTTATTAATTTCTGTTGTGAAACTTATTTTCTGAATATCTTGGCACATATAGCTTAACTTTTGACATAAATGGATATTTATGAGCTGTGCTATTGCTATGAAGAGTGTCAAGACTGTAAGGAACTATGTCTTTTAAAAATAGAAGGAATTTATTGAATTTTGAAGTAAAGAATAACTTAAATTAACTAAAGTTTTGACTTAATTAAATTTAAAAAAATTTTAGGTGATGACACAATTTTGCAAAGAATTACTGTTCTTTAAATATGTAGAACAATTAAAACTTTTCTTGTCATAATAAAATGTGGCATAGGATTACAATAAGTATATTTTCATGAATTACATCAATAGAAATAAAATTCATGTTATTTTTGTTAAAAATATGAATTATCTTTTAAAATAAAATATGTTTAATAATTAAATACATAAATTGAATGCATACATTTTAAAAATGTACTATATCATGGTATTAGATATAATCTTTTAATTTGTAAACAATCTATTTAACACAGTTAAAAATTGAGGTATGATAAATATATATGCAATTTTTATAATCAAGGTAATTTAAAATATTTCAATATATGTATTATTATTTTACAACTTATGTTTTTTTTATACTGATAATATTGTTTGCTCTAAGATTTGCTATTTGTATTTTTATTATTTTTTCATTTTGGTTTGTATTATATATCATGTCCTAAGTAACAAATGTACTGTAATTATATACAATTGCAAAAATGTAGCTTGTCCTCAGGAAAGTTTTATTGATTCTTTGTTTTTGAAATAAAACAGTTTAAAAAAATGTGTCATCTGTTTATGTTTTCTTACATGTTTATTAAAAAGTTATTAACATGTCCATTCAAAAAGGAAAGAAAAAAAATGTAGTTTTTGTGAGTCATCACATCCATTTTTGATATTCGTTTAAAAAAAAAAGAATCTTGGTTGAATCTTGAAATTTTATTCATATTGATGCATAATCTATTCTTTAAGGGGGAAAAAACTCATTATGTTAATTTATTTTATTGCATTTGAAAATACATATTATGTTTTTCAGGTTATTATTGAAAGATATTATGGAGAAAAATTACTACCATTGCTGGACAGAAGTAAATTTTTAGTTCCTGATCATGTTACTGTGGGTGAGCTTAGCAATATAATAAGGTGAATATCCATACTCATTTTGAAACTTTAAATAGAAAATTTCGTTTTTTAGTATGTGGTTTATTAAATATTTTTCTGTTCACACATGCATGTAAAACCAACTACTTTGCTACTTTAAACTCTTTCTCTATTTTTTTTATTTACTTAAGGTTCTCCTTATTTTTCATCTTTTCGCAAAACTAATTTTTCACTCTTTGTAATATAACTTCTTATTACTTTAGAACTCATAAATCATGTCACTTTGTTTCTCTTTATGGTAGCCTACTTAGCTAATTACTTTCATTCCTTATGGTAACTTACCTAGCTATAAAGTTATTAAATTACTGTAGCTTACTTAGCTATTTACTTTCGTTTAACTTCATATGTGATCAGGCACACCTTTTAATAACAATAACAACGTTTTTTCATTCAACACAGTTCCTATTGCATTACCTTGATGATCAGTACAGTTTATAGTTAGCACTCAATCACCTTGTAATTCACAACTTTCTCAGGTATCAAATCGCTTATGTCTGCTTTGCTTGGAGAATTAGTGTGCTCCTACTCTGTTCTGAGGGGATTGTATGACATCCCATACAAATAAATGCCCTCTACAGGTGGAGCTTTAAGCATGGGAGATAACAGGTTCATTTGTTTAAAGTTAAAAGATGTTTGAAAGAAGTGATTGCATTGTAATATATATATATATATATATAAACACTAGCATTTAAAACTTAGCCACGAATGCCTTTTTCAACATACAACAATGAAATTGTTGAAAAGGGCTTTTTCCGACTGGTAAAGTGAAAAGGAAGCTCAGTAGAAAGGTGATGCATATGTAAATATCAGCTCTATAACTTCAGAGGAGATGTCATGGCATGCAAATGTGTGGAATGCGTGTGCTCTGTGCCAAGGCAACTTAAAAGAGAGGAAGGATGCATTTCCAGACTTTCCATCCATTGAAAGTGAAATCATACGTTCATAATTACTACAAGAAACCATCAGGGTACTTTTATGCATTGTGGAATGATCAGCAAGATTGAAGAGGGACATAATTAAATTAGTGTTGCACAAGAGTTTGGAACTGACAAAAGTTGTATTTCAATAGTTTAGAAAGCCTTCCAAATGACAGGTGCAGGTGTAAGAAAGGTTGACAGTGGTCGGCCAATCATAGTCCCCTTTTAGCACATAGGTTGTAATTTTATTTATTAAATTTAAATTGAATATATTGTGAAGAATTTTTACTTTACAGCTACTAAAATTGTTTTTCTTGTAGTAATGTTATCGCTATAAGTATACTGCATGCATTTAAATTTATTCTGAAGGTTATTGATTTATAAAAAATGGTGGCATATTATCTTATTCCATATATTTATATAAAACTGTTTTTCTTTGGAATGATTAAATTACATGCCCATTTTATGGTATAATTGTGCTTACCATAAAATGGGCATGTTTGAAGTATACATTTATAAAATATTGCTTATTGTGATCTATGTTTTATAAGTAAAATGAGTAATTGTTTTATATTATTTTAGGAGGAGACTTCAATTGCATCCTAATCAAGCATTTTTCCTTCTTGTCAACCAACGAAGCATGGCAAGTGTTTCAATGACAATGTCAGATTTGTATGCAAGAGAAAAGGATGAAGATGGATTCTTGTATGTTGTTTTCGCTTCTCAGGAAGGATTTGGTTGTATGTTAAGAGCATTATAAGTGCAATCACATTAACTCTAATATCATATCTCAACAATATGTATTAGTTATTTTTTATTGATATTTTATAAATAAACACTTTTGTTATTTATTATAACTTATTGATTAAACAATGCTTGTTGCAGAACTTGTTAATCAGAAGAGTTAGAATTGTTTCCTTAGTAATAACATTTAATTAAAAAGCTTCTTTTTTTTTTTACGTTTACAATTGATCTTTCTTTATTTTATTCTTGGTTATATATGATATTAAGAGGTTTTAAATTAAGATGTAAAATTTTATTTTGATTGCAAATAAAGTTGAAAACTCAAATATAAGGTTTTAAATGTTTCTTTTGAAAGTGCATGATTAAGTGTAGAAAGAGGGTGGGGAAGGAGTGGAAAGTTTAATTATGAGTTATTTAAAAAGGCTTGCATAATGTGTGTGATATACTACACTGTATTTACTTGCAGCAGATATAAACACTTTTGCATTTGATTAAATTAATCTATGGATTAAAACATGAAAATAAACAACATAGGAAATACAAACTTTATCCATTGCATTGTGAATAGTATTTTCTTTTATGAATATCATATATAAGTATCTCTGTATGATCATTTTGTAAATATTAAAGATTTTCTACAGTTTTATGAGTTGGGTGCTGTGCACTTTAATGTGATTGAAAATTTCCATTGTATGTAAATTAATTTTTTCTGTCTTGAATAAAGATTTGCATAAAACAATAGTTTTCTATTGTGAGTTTAAGTTACTTATTGTATTGTAAAACAATCTTGTAAAAAGAGAATATGGTGTATGTGTGTTAAATATTGAATTTCTATTCATTGAATTTTGCTATTTCTAAGGTTATGAAACTCAAGCACATGAAATATTTTACGGATAAAAATGCTTTAGAATTCGGTTGAAATTAGGTAAAATATCCTTTTTACTCTGTGCTTTTGGGACTGAGGAGAAATTTTTTTACCCCAATTGGGAATCTGTATTGGCATTGTTAAAAGTTTCATGTTACAAAGAGGAGAGGTTGAGGGTTGATGATTTTTAGTCAGTAATCACACATTGATGAGTAAGAAAGATCCCTATATTTGGTGCAATATTATATCAATATTTCGTTTCTAAATTTCTGGTTTTCATTTTAAATTGAAATGATTTGCTTACTTTTAAATGCATATTTTGTTTTTATGAGTATTGTGAATTATATAAATATGCATGTCTTTTAAGTAAATTCTAAAATTAAAATAGATATTTTCTAGAGCTTGATGTACAACATTTCAGAAGTATTAAGAGAGCAGAATTATATGAATGACATGTTGAATAGTAATCATATATTAATAATAAGGATTATATTAATTATATTTATTTGTCACAAGTTTGCGACCTTGACCTTTTAGTGATCAAATATGATCAAGTGAGATTTAAAATTTTTTTATCTTAATTGAATATGTTTCAAAGCCACTGTGTAAATCTTAAGTACAGCAAACAAAGGTAAAACTTTATACTAACTACATGTATTCCAATAAAAATAATGTGTAACATTTTTTTATATAAATATTTTTCTGAATGGTTAATCTTAAGGTAAATATTTATAAATTTTAATTATTGAATATTTTTTTTGCCACCAAAAGAAACTTGTATCTTTAACTGAAAAAGTTATTACGAGGAATACTTTTGAAATGTCTGTTTTAAAAATGGAAACATTCTGGAGCATTCTAAAAAATCAAAGTAAAAACAAGAAGAAAAAAAAAATCCTTCATGGACAGTGTAAAATTATCAAATGGAGTATTTTTTTCCATTGCATTGTAATCATAACTATTGTTATTCCTAAACTTTGTCAATGATAAGGAATGCACATACAACCTGATAACGGTGGCAAAAAATATCCTTACCCAACTCTGAGTAATGGGTAGCATAGGTAAAAAAAAAAAAGCCATGAATAAAGGTTGTGATTAACTCTCTGAATACCTTAGTACAACAGTTGTACCATAGCCAAAGTAAATGAGTAAAAAATTTTTTTGGAACAGCATATGTACTGCCTAGCTACAAAGGTTAATATCCCGTTCCTGAAAGAGAAGGTAGCAGATAAAAAAAACCATGTGGTCATCAAATATGTTACTTGCACAGCTGAAATAAACATGAAATCATGCCGCCAACAGGGAACCCTGGAGCATGAACAGTTATCCATTACTTTATCACAATTATTTATATGTTGAAATTGAAGACATTTCTCTTTTAAATAATCATCACTTTTAAATGTATTACTAGCATTTAACACCCTCCTTTAAATTTTAAAATTAAATTTTGGTTTTTAAAATTGATAAATGTTGACCTCCCCTTGGGGGTCACAACCCACTAATCGTGAACCAATAGTCTAGGAAGAGCCTTTGCATGACACACTCTTCTGTAACCCTCCAGGCTTTAAAGCCACACTTTTCAAGAAAATGGGATGTATTGCAGCAAGCATTTCTTGACACCCTCAATAAGAGTAACAGCTCATGAGGATTTTTTAGCAGTGTACTGTGGCCACACTATATTAGACGGACTTTTCCTGAGATGTAGGGCATCATAATTTGATGGGTTTTAAGTAATCTGTATCTGAACAAACAATAAACTATTTTCCATTGCTATATGTTTTCTCACATAGCAATATATCTGTTAATAAACCAAATATTTATCTGTTCATCACATATTTTGTGTTTGTGACTTTAATTTCAGACACCAGTTACTTATGCATAGTATATTAAAATTGCATTGCAAGGAACAACAGCTGATATGTATCCAAGAGTGATCATTAATAAGCAGCTTGAACAAAAAGATTGAAATCTATTTTTATTATAATTATAAATTATGTTATTCATCATTAATGTTCATGTTTACATCAACGATACAATTAAATATAACCTATATATGATTATGCATCTTTTTAAATTGACATCAATTTTCTCAGTTTGTATATAATGAATTAGTAAGTTTTAAGCATTTATATCCACTTTATTTCTAATGAATATCTTTCTCCAGAATTGTGAAAGAAAAATCATTGACAATCTGAGACTGACCATTAGTAAGCTTGAAGAGATAATATACTTAAATTTTACTTTTGTATAAATTGAGAATGCTGTCAAGCATTGTAAAATTTTTGATTAAAAGGAGCTTTATATTAAATTTTATACTAGATATTATTCGTAAATGTAATGGTTGGTCTTTGATTGATAGATTCTTACTTAAAATATTTTTTTACGCGCATCTGTGTGATATGTTAACAAAGCTCTTCTGTAAACAATTCAATAATTTACAATTTATAATCATAGGTCTAAGCCAGATAACTGTGTCTTTCGTATAATGAAAATGTTCTCCGAATAAACTCGGAGTATAGTTTGCTGTTTGAAAAACTAATTTTTAAAAATAATTCCATAAATTATGTTTTTAATCTGTATGGTCAATGTGTTAAAATCTATTTCTGAAAACTTAAATTAATATCAATCATAGAAAGAATGTTAAAATAACTTTTTTAATGATTTATTCTATATTTATATAAAATAATAAATAAATTATATCAGTACCAATATGCTTTCTTTGCAAACAAATGTTACAGAATTTTCCAAAGATATTTTTAGAGTGCACTAAATATAACGATCATTATATAATATATATATATATATATACACATACATATATATGTATATATATATACACACACACATGAAATGGTTAAAATATGAAATTGTTTATGTCTTAAGACTCTTAAAATAATTTACATTTACATAACTCAGTATTCATACATAAGTGACAATCAAACTGTAGCAATATAAATTTTCAAGAATTTTCAGTTTAGGAGCTCTAGTAGTTTTAAGTTACATATGCAGTTTAAACATATACTGTAAAATAGATCAAACAACATGTTTATCTGTATGCTGTTTATAAAGGATATGCACATATTGAAATTAAGACTCATGTTACATTCTAAAATGAAGTTAAAGAAACAATCTATAGTATTCTTCTGAAACATTACAAGTTTACTATTGATTACACTACAGTTTTACTTTTGCAGCTCTCTACATTGTATACTCAAACACACACATACACTCATTCATTTTTTCATGTACACAGAATTCATTTACACATACTTAAGATAGAATTATGTTTCTTATATACATTTATCAAACATTACTTTTGGTCTCGTTTTCATTGGAAATCTCTCTCGTATTTGAAATGAACTAAATATAACTAAATTCAGAGAGGCTGAGAGTCCTTGTACAAGTTGAAAATATATTGCATAAGAAACGTATCGTATTGAAAAATGAATTTGTATATGTACAATTTTTAAACAAATACTGAAACAGTTTTTAAGCTTAGTTTTTGAACTACATAAAACAGCTAAGTGAAAGTGCACCTTACAGGATTGGGCCCATCGTGAAGTAGAAACGCTATCTAACACATACTCACGACTGAGGGATACAAAGTAATTACTTTAAGAAATCATTTCTCGTTTTGAAAGAAAAAAATCCCTTCAGATTTTTAGCAGAGAATTATAAAATTATTGTTTTTTTAGCATGTTGAAATCTCAATGGAAGAGGGAGCTAGCTGGCTTTTGACAGCTTTTCAGAATAAGTTCTCAGTGTGTACATTTTAAAAGCGTAAGTGCATAGAAAATTGGAACTTATAGTTTTTATATTTACTCAGATTACTTACACTATAAAAAGATTTTACATTTGTTATATTTATATATTAGTAATTATTTAATAATTATTTATAACATTAATTATTTTTTTAAAAAAATACAAACAATTTTTTTTTCTGTGGTCAAGATTCAGAAGCTTTGCATATAGAATTACTTTGAACTAGAAGAAATAATGTTTTCCAACACAATCTGATTAATTTTATTGTGACATGCCCAAAAAAATGACATGGTGTGCATACAAAAAGGAAATGTTAGAGAAATGACTAGGTTTTAGTCTGTTATGAAATTAGCATAGCTCCCTCTTAAACTATTCATAAATTTTGTTTTTATTTGATGCTTTTTTTTTCATTTGAATATAGAAAGATGCATATTTAGTTGTTCTGATTTTGAAAGACAATTTTACAATATATATATATATATATATATATATATATATATATATATAAATATAAAGAATGCTTGATTATCATAAATGACTAGACAGAACTCAATCCAATCATCATACTGTTGGTCAAATTTTCCTATGAACATGTATTTTGAGATGTCTAAAAAATGCAATTTGAGCTCTCAGCTCGCAGTAGTCCTTATGGTAAACACATACCACTGTAGAGCAGGTTGCTGTGCAATTCACCGGTCTTACCGCATACTTTAAGAATGATATATGTATGTTAGACACGGCTTCTTATATCATCAACTTGCTCCCTTCTTATTATTGAGGTATATTGACAAAACGATGCCATTACTCAATGTAACGGTAACTATGCGAATAGAACTAACAAATTATGTTCCTGAAGGGACTTGTACTAAAAAGTATGAGAGTGGTAGAATGACACAGGTGCAGAAACATATCTTGCTGCTCACTGAAGGCACTAGCACAACACATGGGGTCACAATCAAGGATTAGCCGTATCAAAACTTCCTTGTAGCACATGTATTTGTGAACACAAACTACTGAATTCTGCTAGAATGACAGCAGTGAATTTTCAACTGTGGGCAGTTTTGTCTACACATGTGGGCCTACTATTCATAGGAAACGTATCCTACTGTATCATGTGTTGATTCTAGTAGGAAAACAGTCGTACGCTTAGTTTTGTACTCTAGAGACACGCTTGTATGTTGATCCCAGTAGTAGCGTGAGTGATAAGACGAATGTGATAATTTGTAGATAAAGTCACATTTGCAAGGCAGCCAACAAGACCTGAGTGGTATTTGTTCATACTTAAACTTGCTATACTTTCCATGCCACCTGAAGAAGAAAGAAAATATTTTAAATACTTCACGTTTTAATATTAATAAACATATTAAGCTATATATATATATATATATATATATATATATATATGTTATTTGACAAATTCTTGCTTTATAATTGTAAAAATAATTGAAAAAAATTTACTAATTGTTTACTATTAATTTCTAATATTATTAAAATATTTTATTGATATACGATTGGTTAAATATACTAAATTCATAATTTTTCTTCATGTAATTAAATATAATATAATTATTAAATAAATTTATAATGTTTTCTTAAGTTAAAATATTGTAAATGATAGGAGACCGTATTTGTATTTACCTAAATACAATCCGTTGTTGACATTTAGTTGATTTAGAATACCTGGAGAAGCACCTGATATCAGAATTCCACCGTCAACTACTAAAGTTCCTTCCTGTTCAATTCTGTAATAATTTATTTGAAAAATAACAAATTAGCTTATGATATATGAGTGTTATTATAGTTTCTAAAAATGGTTGCAAAAATTAATTCTACCTTGTTGCTCTCACTGTATGCCACTTTCCGTCATCTACTCTAGTGCTATTGTAGACGATAATAACTTCTCCAGAGCCTAAATTATACTGAAAATGCAAATATCCTTCCTTTAAACCTAATGATAGATAGTCAGCTGCAGCAGACATTTCCTTTTTCCCAGACCACAATAATAATCCATTTGGACCAAAAGAACGGAACTTTAGTCGAATATCAAGTTTGTTTCCACGGATTCTGTAAAAAAAATTATTATTTAAACGAAAAAACCTAATAGCGTTGAAAATATACAACAGACCTCACTATTGATTACCATAAGCGAAGATTCATTTACGAGCTGATTCAAAACTATATTTCATAAATCATTTTGATTGGTTTCTTTAACATACACAATAAAAACGCTGAAATTTATATTAAACCAAATTAATTATATCGATTTCACATTAATTCAAATATATGCTTTATAAATTGTGTTTATTTAGTATTACTACATTGAGAATTGTTATATCATAAAAATAAACTTAGTATTAGACTGGCAATTGTATTAAAATACACGTAATAAAAATTGCATATTTCATTGTTATGGTTTTATTAGAAATAAAAAGAGTTATTATACTGACACGAAGGATTTAGAGTTTTATCATAGATCTGAAATACAGTTACGGTAAAAATATACGAAGGATTTTCAGTTTTTCTAGGGGTTTCAAATCCACAGTATCATAGATTAATTTTAATGAGGCATAATTTTACATACAGATATTACAAGTTTCATTTTTCTCAAAGCTGTTTTAAGGAAAATGTTTGAGGCAGAAATATTTTTTATGTATGCATGCACACACAAAAATATATCATACATATATAAAAAGGCGGACCTATGGTACCCTATTTTTTTTTCTTTTGGTCGTGCTACCTACACGTTCATTTCTATTGGAATAGGCAGAGGATTATAAACAATTTTTCAGGAAACTAAATTTCTTATTATTTATATTAAATTTTTTGAAATGCCATCCTTCTTTCTCTTGGATGAGTACTTTTAAAAATCTTTTTCGTGTGTTCCTTACTCATACATTTCCTTTACTTATACTTTTTGTTAACTTAGTTAATAATCATTAGATTACAGTTCACATTTGTCCTAAGACAAAAACACATCAGATTGTATAACAACAACAATTTATTTACACTCTTTACTACCGCTCCTTTACAACAGCTCCTCTCGGAGATTCGATCAGGTCCCGTCTGAGGGGATCGTGTGACATCAAACACTCTTCTCTTTACAAATGAATGCCCTCTAGAGGCGGGCTTTAAGTAGGGAAGTTAATAGTACTTAAGGTACACAGGGTAATGTTTTAAAAAGTTTTTTCTGCATTATGTATAAAAGTAGTCTAGTTTATCTATAGTTATGTAGAAAGAGAAAAAAATATCTTGTTCTTCCGTTTTAGCTACCTCTGTTTGGGAGTATCATTCTACAGTATATCAAATTCAATGAAAATTGTGTGGCATAATATTTGTAAATACATCATTTTTAAGTAAAACGTCAGATAACTTTGGGAAAAAATGAGATTTAATAACATACCGGGAGTACAATAGTTGTTCATTATATAATAATTCATAGCATACTAATTAGAAAGAAAAGTTCTCTAAAAGCACTTTCATAACCAAAGAAAATATTTTTTTTACTACTTTAAAAAAAAATTCAACAAAAAATGAAAATCCATTGACTTTCTTCTATTGTGATCTCTAGACTCTTCCCCCTCCTCCTCCAACGACTGGGACTAAGACAGGTGATGAGAAATATGGTGCAGGAATGTTTGAGGTTTCTGGAGTTATATATGACAATCTGCACACAATTTTCTTTGCCTTAACCCGACCCATTTTAATTATCTCAAATTCATTAGCAAAATTGTGATAAATACCGCAATCAATAAAGTTTCTGAAAAATAAATTAGATTATATATCCAGCAAGGCTGTACTAAACATGAGTCATAAAATTAAATTTCAATATCATGATTTTATCAAAAAGTTTTTAAATAAGCATTTAAACTAAAATTAACTAGCATTTTCTCAACATGTTAGCAATGTATAAATAATTTTATTATCACATTTGTACTTATTAATTTTCAAATAATAATCGTTTAAAATTCATCAAATAATAATCATCCTCAAACGTATCATACGGCTACCACTAGTTTGGGTTTCGATTGAAGATTACGGCCTCTTTGATTCGAGTCACGTGAACGTCATTTTTTCTCTCCCCCCCCTATTTTAATCAATCCATGTGTAATGTGATTATTTATCACCTTAGTTTGTTCTCATAGTTTTTCTCCTTTTGTTGTAATAATACATAAATAACAAACACAAATCTCACCACTACAATCATTTCAATGAAAACTGGAATGATAAAGAAATTTTTATGTTGCAATGCATCACTTCTTTTACTGGAAATATTTTAGAAATATATGGTTAATTCTAAGGTTCAAGGTAATATTTAATTCTCTTAAAAATTTGTTGACTAACCTAATTATTAATCTTTTACAAAGAAATCTACTTCACTTTTCATATGAAGAGAAAGTAATATGCATGCGAGCTTTTGGCTTTTTTTTTGTTAGGAATTCTATTGCATTTAGTACTTTTCGAAAGTTTTATTATTTGCATCTCGATATATATATAAAACTTAATCCATATATGTTAGCATCTAATTGATTTTAAAGTGCCAGAGACAGAAATATTGAACAGCAAATGTGGTAAGCATACCTTTTAACAATATTTTCGTCGAAATAATGAAGGTAACTTCCTCCTGTGAACATTGGCTCTGCAATCATCTCTGTGACTTCTGAAAGTTTAAAAAAATAATTTGATGTTTTAATTGATAAAAAGGAAGCATTCTTTATTAAAAAGACAAACAAACACATTAATTAATTTTTCGGCAAAAAATAAACATGATTCAATAACGTGCTCTAAAAGTCTCATATAATACAGATTAACAATATGAGTACTTTTTAAAATGAGTAATGCTTGATATGGAGCACATATATTAATTACGCACGCACTAGACACAGAAACTCCCAACACAGGCAAGTAGACTGTAAAACATTGAATTTTATTTACAAAACATGCACTATATAAAGGAACAGGCACGCCACCTATCGATGACACCATCAAAAGAAAGGCGGGGAGTTAACATATATACATTTTGACCAATATATAGGCAGCAGTTTTTTCACGCAAAATCATCTCTAGGAACTTATATATATATATATATATATATATATATATATATATATATATATAGACATTCTTCATGGAAAATTGAAAGATGAAAGGTTTTGTTTAAGTAAGTGCTGATGAACAAAATATAATGATGATTCAGAAAGTTGTTTATCGTTATTTACTCGCAACAAAAAGATTTCGCGAAAAATGGGGATTTGAAACCGTTGAACGATATCACTTAAGCAGATAACAAAAGTTATGCCGATGAATAAAAACAGGTATATATAATATATATATATATATATATATATATAACACATCAATCAATAACTCCTGAGAGACTAATATTGAAAACAACATTTTTGCAAAATTTTTATTCCATCAACATATCGACTTTTGTTAATCACCTTAGGTGATACAATAGTTCCAACGCTTTTTCCAACTTTTTCCCTCCCCAAAAATTTTTCCGCAAGAAATCTTTTTGTTGTTGCGAGTAAGAAGCGATAAGCAGCTTCTGAATCATCGACTCGTTGCTGCTTTTGTTCCATCGAGAGATAATCGCGGCAAAACAACCACCCACTTGAAAAACTCCATGCTCCGCTAATCTTTTCCATGAAGGATATTAAATACACTCCATATGATATCTGTGAGCAATACGTAACTGAACGAAGCATGAACAT
>BMAW01030898.1:1037950-1083225 GCA_019974015.1 Nephila pilipes | reverse complement strand
TAAATACACTTCCATATGATATCTGTGTCATCTCAGCAATCTCACGGAGCTTCACTTTACGATCTTTCATTATAATTTTTGTCACTTCACTCACATTTTCCGGTGTAACGGCTTCCACAGGTCTACCCGAGCGTTCCGCGTCATTTGTGTCGGTACGACCACGTTTAAACTCGGCAAACCACCGACAAATCGTTGCTTTTGATGGACAAGAGTCCGGGTAACATTTTTCAATCCATTGTTTCGCTTGCACGGTGTTTTTACCCATTAAAAAACAATGTTTTATCAGAACACGAAACTCGGTTTTTTCAATTTTTTAAACAAACTACAAAACGACTTTACTCCAACCTCGATAACTCAGCTGTTTCTGGTCCGATCGACTTAAAATTTTGACACGTTTCAAGCAAAGGTTAGTACTCTAGAAAGACCTGGTTACTGGTTTACTACGAGCGCCATCTCTGGGTTAGTCTCGGGAGTTATTGATTGATGTTTTTATATATAAAAGTTAGGGGAACTGTGACATATTAGTCATATCAGCTTTTTTATATAAATAAGGTGATGTTTTTTATTGTGTGTCAATGGTTTTCCAACATTTTACAAAAAATATTTATAACATGAGTCACTGTCATGTATGGGCACATTTTTCAATTCCTTCATTAAGTTTCAAATATTTAGTCAAATGTTTCACAAATTTTCTACGTAATTGTCAAAATTATTTTTATCTTTTTGAAATATGATTCAGTGAACTCATTACCCTCTTAATTTTGAAATTTGCATTTATTATCCCCATTATATTTAAAATAATCATATTAACCTTTTAAAAATCGTTTTCAAATTCATTTTACAATTATTTTGTAACAGTAGAATGAAGACAGAAAGAGGTGTACCGTTGAGCTAGTTATTGAACTGCAAACTAGACTAGGAATTGTTCAATCAATTAACAAATTTCGAAAGTATATGTTTGGTAGCGTTGCCAAAGTATTTGGTGATAAAATACTTATCTCTGTCTCAGATATATATTGTAACTTCCAAAATTATCATAGAATATTTAAAACTGTACGCTATTCACTCTATCAATGCCGTGAAACATGTAGGACAATTGATGGATATAATTGTGAGTATTTATTATAAGCATAACCACAAAGAAACTTTTAACAAAGATGATGTAAGTAAATAAAACTTATACTTTATATGTCTGCTTCTTGTGCTTATGCCTCAACGTGTCGCTTGACCCCTTACATTCATATACAGAATAAAACCTATAAGATAGTGTGCTCTCTATAAGCCCTCAAACTTTTACCATGATTTCTGAATTGCCTTATCATTTTAAATATTATTTATCTGTGAAAGTTTTCTTATAGCTATGTTTTTTTTTAAATTTCATATTTGTTAATAAAATTTATATATTTATGATTAATTTATCTAGTTTGTTAAGGCGAATGAGTCTTAGATAGCCGTATTCAGGATGTCCCAGAATTCATGGGCCAAACTTTAAGGGAAGGTACAATACATATAAAGAAGTATTTTTGATAAAACTAATTATTTTTCATTATGAAAGTGATAAATGACTTAGAAATGTTGCTAAATTAGTAAATTTATTTCATTCGATTGTGTACTGTTTGATAAAGCACCTTAATGGGGAAAAGTGGAAATGAAAATAAGACAAGAAGTGGCTTTCTACCGTAGCTAATATAACATGATAGGAGACTTATTGTTAGAAAAATTGTGAAAAATCCTCTTTTGAGCACTGTAAAAATCCCTACAGTATTCAATCAACAATATCCTTCTTCAGTTTTATTTGAAAATATTCAACGAGTTCTGAGAACCAGTCAGTTTACAAGTGCATTCTGTGAGAAGAAAGTTTTTTGTTAGTCCAAGGTACAGAAACTCCTTATCAAAATCAATGTTAAATAAACCAATATCTCATTGTGGAGATGCTGTTTGTAGATGAGAGCAAATTTTGCATTCCTTAAACTAACAACAGGAAAAGAAAAGAATAGGAAAAAAAAAAAAAAAAAAAAACCCGAGGAATTTAAACTGAAGAACTTGGCGGTGAAAATGTCCCTAAGTAGGGTGCATGTCACTAGTTTAGGTTATTTGTTGTTTATTGATGACATAATGGATCATTGCCTTTACATTTAAAAAGACAATTTACAATTATTCATTTACAAATTCAGGTATTGAAAATCTTTTTTTTTCTCAAGATAATGATTCTAAAGTTTCAACATCTGCCTCAGATGTTTCTATAACTGTCAGGAAATTTTAAAAACACTTTTGTATTTAAAATACTTTCAATAGCTTTGTAAAGAACATAATTAAATATAGCCATAAAATTTATCATTGTTAAATACGAAATTGCATTGCAGATCGAACACTATTTCATTGAAATTCGAAAGTGTCCGATAACCTTTGGGAGCTTCTACATATATCTGGAGATTTTACCTGTAGCTCCATATGATATTGTCTTTTAATTCAGTGTAATTAAAAATTCCTGTGGAATAGTCGAAGAAGAAATACCTTATGTTCGCGTAACTTATTTAGTCCCCATTATTTTACAAGAGGGTCTATGGTGGAATCAGCCGTCGAAACCAAAACTGGATGCTCACAAATCATACCCCGAAAGGAATTAAATTTAAAATGAAAGTCCCCCTTTTTAAACCACAGTTTTAAAAATAAATGCTTGTTTTTGAGCATGTTTAATGTTTAAAACAGCTCATTTTATTAACTGATATTTTCTTATTTATTTAGATTCTCTTGACTTTACTAACAAATTTCGGTAAGCCCCATCTAAGTTTCTAAGAGAGACTTCTTAAATATTCTTTCAAAGAAATAAACAACTCTTTCAAACTCTTTGTTTTTACTTGCGAACTAATAATACAAAATTGCTTGTTCAAATTTCCATGGCTTAGAAATAACGTCCAACTAAAATTTTTCTGTCTACAATTATTTTTTTACTACATGAGTTGAAGCTTTTTATAATTGATTATACCCTATTTTTTATTCAGCTGTTATGCGATTTTTGTTATAAATTAAAATTATCACAATCATAAAATGTCTCATTGTATCCATACAACATTTTTAAAACTAAATTAATAAAATCATGCAGTTTTAAAGTAATTAATGATTTTGTATACGATTGACTTAATTAAATATATTTAATCAACTATCACGAATAAATAGTTAAATGCATGTACAAAATAATGTCTTTAAAATAATGATACGGATTATTATTATGTACTAAAATTATACATTCCAAGCATAATTCGATAATTATGTCTCACAGCCATGTCCTACATTTCTACAACTGCTCATAAATATCAATTAAAATTTGCTTTTACCAACCTTTGAATTGTTGTTGATTTTTTTAGTATACCTCTCTAATTCTCAAATCAAATAGGTGGCATTTTTGCATGCTAAATTCACGTTTCCCCCCTCTACTATACAAAGCTTACGGCTCTGTGATAACAACATCTTGTAAGCTAAATATTTTGCATTAACATTAAAACTTTTTTTCATACTTCTTTTGATAAAAAAATATATAAGGATCTTAAAGTTAAATAAGTTGGAAGGGTTTCTATAGAAGATTTAGAGCTAAACAGTTTAAATTACAGTCCTGTATTTCAGTTAAGAAGCTTCCATACATTTAAATTTTCTATTAGATTTCATATATAATTTATGAAATTTCTTTTTTTTTTCCTCTTCAATTTATTTCTTATTTACTGTCAGATTTTGAACTGTAAGCTAAGTTTTATTTATGAAATTTGATACCTCAATTTTTTCGAATTTGAGATTCAATTACTGGATTATTAATTGAAAGTTAATTATGTATCTAATCTCACTGAAACAAGTGCAATAAAAAATAAATTAATCTGGAAACTAAACGAGGATTCTTTATGGTTTAGTTTTTTAATTAACTACGCTGGATAATTCCACTATGGTTATTGGCGACGGACCTCTTAAGCTTGAACCGTGGTTTCATATCGAGGATGACATTTGAGAGATATCTCACTTCCTTGACCACATCACATGAAGATTTTGATTTTTAGTTTCACTTAAAGTGTACCAACCCCTATTATTCTTTACGCCGGGTATTTAGCTGAATCAGAGCTCAAGCTCACGATTTGACGTGAACATTGACAATTAAGAGGCACGTGATCTTGAATACTGAGTTATTATAGCCTCTAAGTTCATTGCGTTAATGAATTATTATTACAAAACATGTGATAACTCAAACCTTTTTCGCAGTTATTCCCTGCGTATCCCAAGTGGCAATGGCACGAGTAATATGCCATTTTTGGTTCACAGTGACCTCCATTCTTACACGGTTCTTCGACACATGAATGAAGGCAGTTAGCAACATTAATTCCTGCCAGAGCATCATCCACAAGTTTTACAGTTTTTCCATTAATAACAACCTGAAAATTAAAGAGCATTCTTAAGTAAAGGAGATTCAAAGGAATATATAATATAGTATAATTATATAAGCCAAATATGTAAATAAGAAAAAAGAAAAGAAATGGAGTACAAACTGTACTCTTTCATAAGAGTGCAATCTGTTGACAATGATTCTTAAGAGTCGCTATGGTAATCAATCAAACAATTTGGAATGCTCAGTTACTAAAACATGATCATAATTTTACAACTACGAGATGAAGAAATCAGTTTCACATTTCAACTACTTTTGACACGATGTGAATCAAACAATTCTTCCTTGATGAAAACCTTGTTTATAATTAATTGTTTGTTCGTTCTGTTCCTCCAAAAATGCAAATCAGAGAAAAAGATTTCAAGTTTAATAAAATTTGATTTACACATTAAAGTACTTTTGTAAAAAATGGTTTTAATTTTAAGCCAGATTTGAGCTAATTATTTGAGATTCTGCAGTTAGTATTACTGTTGTAAGATAACTATCATACTTCACTTTTAGATAATAATGCATCAGTAATTGATAAACACATTACACTTTCGGATACTATATTATATCAGTTTACATGTAAGAATTTACATAAAAAAGTTCTTTTATTTATGGTTAATATATCACAATTTATGAAAATGAACTTTCAAATGATGGTAACAAGTTTAAAGAAGTGAAACCGAGATGTATTTTTGAGAAAACGCTCTTCCTACTCATTAGAGAAACATGAATAATGAGAAAGATTTCATTGCTGTTCTTTGCTGGTATAGAGTCATGATTCACGGTTATGTTATGCAGATCAGCAATATGTTTTAGTTAAAGACAACTGCAGTCTAAATTATCATCTATCAAATAACGTTGCGTCTTTGATTTGCCATCAGAGAATATACGCAATTCACGGTAAAGGATAACGCACACAAGCAGTCAAAAAAGGTCGTTTAGGGGAAAAACAATTTAAAGGCTTATTAAATATTATTGGAGTACATCAATAATCGTGTGTCTACTGGCAAAATCTAAAAATGATACAATTATTCCTTCTAATAAATCGAATGAAACTTAGAGTCGTCCATTTCAAATAAGTTAATCAGAGTGTTAGTTGTCTTTCAAATTATCGCATTTCAGTTATTTGAAAAGTTCGCTAATTTATTTCACAGTCTTGAATAACTGATTGCCACAGATGTATTTTACTGGTCAAAATCTTAAAGGTATATCTATCAGAAGCGCTGATGAGTACGTAGAATTGGTAGAATTTTTAACGATGATCACAATATATCCTGAAGATATGGTTTGATAAGAGCAACACTGGTGAATCATTCTTACAACATAATACAATCTGCTTCACCGCTGAGCTTTCGCAAATACATTTGAATCCATTGATAGCGAATAATATTTGAAAAATTTATCTTATTTTTAAACTGGAAAGGGAAATGAAAGGGTGTCCAATTTTGTTTTAAAACTGATCAAAATTGGAGACCCATAAACTTAGGAGAATTTCTTATTTTTAAAACTTATTTTAAAACAGATTCGTTCAAGTATTTGGTTGGTATATGACACAATGTTCGCAATTTTTTGCGTTGAGATGAGAATTGTAAGATCGTAAAACACTGTTAAAAATTCGCATCCATACAATCTATAAAAAGCAAATCAAATATTGCTAATTCAACAGTAAATAAATTAGGAATGAAAGTGTGTGGGTAATTCTAGCTGTAATAGAGATAACAGTCACCTAATACCTAATTAAATTGCTTATAATATTTTTAAATCATTATTTTCTATGTTAGAAATATTCAGACAGTATGGATTTTTCAGTTGCCATCCCCTTAATTTTTTTTGAATGTATATTTACTTATAAAAATTACTTATATTGTTCCTTATAATTATTACTTGTATTGTTTGTAATGTTAGAGAGCAGATCCTAAAAATAAAAATGATGAGAATTTTTGTTACATTAATTATAAAAGGAATGATGAGTTAAAGGAATTATAAAAAATATGATTGCAATTTAGGATTCGTTTTGAGTTAACGTCACTCTGAAGTTACACAGTGGACTTCAGGCGAAGAACCTCGTTGTATTGAACCACCGCTAAGTGATTTAATAACATATAAGATCATAGTGAAATTTGAGTGTAGTAACCCCTTCACACCATAAACTTCAGAAAGTGGTTCTTGCAGGGAAAAAAAGTTTTGAATCACAACCTTTTGTTCACTCTCGCCACACATTAGATTCCAAGCAATTCTCGAAGCTGAAAGCCTTCTTCAAAGGGATGTTATATTTTGGGTAATTTAAAACTGTCAGGAGGGATTTTAGTTTAATTAAATTTCAAGTGAGATCTTATATTATTATTTAATAAAAGTTGAAATAAACGCGAATTCGGTTACAAAATGCCTGTATACCAAACTAGTAAAATGTAATGGTATGTTTAAAAACTCATTTTTTTAAAAGTTAGCCTTTTGTAATTTTTTTTCTGAAAAAAAGTAATAATAAAGGTATTATTACCGTAAAACACTGGAAAGATGAAATAACGTAATTGACATAATAATTCCATTATAAATAAAAGAAATGATATAAAAAGAGATAATAAAATCTGAGAGATACACACCCAATATTTTCCTAATCATTGTGATTGTGATTGTTTATTTACGCAACCCTGAGAAGCAACACGAGGGCTATTGGTGATGGACCTCGTAATTTTGAACTTCGGTCAAGAGACGAGGACGACACCTAACTGGCACCTTTCTCTCCATTTCATTTTGCTAATCAACTTATAACTTTTCGCAATAGACTTGTATACGTTTGGATGCTGTTAAACAGAAAGTAAAATATACAGAGAAGTAAAACTGTAAATATATCTTTATTTTTTATTCCAGATATGAGTTTTTAGTAATAAATCTTAACATCATAAATTTTATATTCGGATCTTCCTCCTTCTAATTGTTTCAATGTTTCCAATTCGGATATATTAAAGTAGAAAGAAACTTAATATCCAAGTACGATAGTCTCTAACAGAAACGTATGCTTCGAGAGAGTCGCTAATACAGATATTGAACTAGGAAAAATTATTTTCAATCACTGGAAAACAATAAATAAAATGTGCATTACATTCAATGGAAAAGAGTGAATATAATGTAGAATTACATTTATGATACATTCGGCGTTTGGTACTTCAGTTGATTTTTGACATTTACGTTTAATAAATAGGAAGACCTTTTTGTATTCATTGACTATAAAAAACACCGTGAAGATATTTTCCTTTCGCGTTCACTTTCAAATTGTTCAACATTAGTAGATTCATCTAGCAAAGTTTCTCCATCGAATATCCCCAAAGTGTTATTATGATTGGTTTACAATAAATTTTCCCGCAAAAACTAGTTAGCTATATTCATTTTGGGGTGAAATTTTTTTGTACTGAACAATATCTGGGTAGAGAAATCAGATTTCCAAAAAATTCAACATATTTTTCTGTCTGCATAAATGTTTGTGTGCAATGTTTGAGAGAAGGAACACGGATAACTTCTTTACATTCCTAAGAGTTTGAGGTTTTCTGTAAATGAGAGGCAAATCTGTAATATATCTTTTCCAATGATTCATCGATTGACGTTTCACTTATTTGAGGGGAGGATCGAATAATATTTAAATAAATCAAACTAATAAATTAACAATTTTATTGAATTACTTCCAGAACTGTTCCCTCCCCCCCCCGTATGAATACAAGAACCTGAATTTCTGAATTACATAACTGAGAAATCTGTTTATATATATAAAAAACAGATTATTTCCTTCAAAGTAAGAAAATAATTTGCTGAGAATAAGAAAAAAATAATTCTTATATTCCAATTACCTTTTGAATGCAACCTGTAAAAGATTCTGTGATTGAGGCTTTCCTGGCAACATCTCTTGCATCATGAACACCTCCTACGTACATATTGAGAGGAAGTGAAAGTTGAGTAAAAGCTCCGGGTGATATACCTTCTACTTTAGGTTGATCATCTACTTCTAGAATACCGTCTCGGCCTGTTCGAGAAATGAAGACAGAATGCCAAACGCCCACAGCTAATGGCTCTTCACTCCTATTAATGAAATATTTTAAATAAATATGATATTTCGATTTCGGAACTGAATTATTACGTCATTCTCTCTGTCAACCAATCAGATGATTTTCAACTTTTAAAATTACTTGGGTAGGAATGTTTTCTCCTTGGAAATCACCATAATGTACGAACTGAAATGAATAACTCTAGAGGAGGTCTTATGATGAAATATAAATTACTCCTAACTTATATCACTGTGAATCTATTTGTTAAATAAACACAGTAATTTGGCATTCGTTTTTTTTTCTTAGCATCCTTGCATCGAATTTATGTAATGAAAAGTAGTTTAAAAACAGACCCAGTTAAAAGAGAACGAATAATTCTTCTCTTTACACATACATACGTATGAAGAGAGATAAAAACTTCTTTTTGAACTATTGCTTATTAAATTGGTGTGAATATTAATAATGTTTTATGATCAACTTTTCTTAAAAATCCAATTAAATTTAGAATTGTTACTAATGGTTCGAATACATATATTACTTTTACTGGTAAAAAAATTACAATACAAAATACTATGGATAGGTTGAAGAGTACAACCATTATAAAAATAGTTACGAAGATCTTCTTAATTCTATTGACGCAGAGGATCGAATTAAAAAATTGGATTACTTATTTATATCAGTTTTAAAAAGAAAACTATGTAATTTTTAATAATGATATTTATAAACAGTTGAAAATTATACCACTAGGTGGACCTGCATGCAAATGTTTAGCCAATATTTATTTGCGTTTTAATGAATATAAATATTTTGATTATAATAGCTTTAGAATATTTAGATATATTGATGATATTATTTTCTTTCAAATTATTAATAATAAAGATATTAAGCCTTTCTTATACTTTTATCCAGAGAATTTAAATTTATTGCAAACTAATGCTTTATAAATGTGAAATGGAATATTTATATATTTTTTAAAAAAGAATATAATAAAATTTCTAATAATTTTTATGATAAAAGTAACATTTTTCCTTTGTGATTCATAAAGTATCCTCATGGGGGAGTTTAATAAGCCGGAATATTTTTAGGAACTTTATTTATAATCCTATTTTAGTTATATTAGATTTGTGACTAAAATGCAGGATACATTACGTTAACTTGGATAAGTTTTAAAAATAATGTGTCTGCCAGCAGAATTTCCTTTGAATTTTATTAAGAATAATTTAATACATAATAATTATAAATTTAAGTTTTTTCTGTTTTTAAATTTCATTTTTCCCTAACTTTCCTATTTTGTTTTAATTTTTTCGTTTTAAAATTTTACAATTTTCTTCTATTAGTTCTCTTTCTCTCTGATAGAGGGCATTGCGCTGCATTCCGGTTCAAGCGTTAACGGGATAGTTATGATATTTGTAAGCGGAACATCTGTGTGAAAGTTGTTGCTATGAAAGGCATTTCATATAAGTTTTGGTGATCTTTTTTAATCTGGTTGGATTACTGAGCACATATTTTGAGCATTTTAAAAAATGTCTCCTTTTGCAATTTTTTGAATTTAGGGAATTTCCATTTTGCCTTAAAACATTTTTCTTTTGAAATTGTTCGGTATATGTAAAACATTGTTTAACTAGTAAATCAGTCAAAATTCAGGTTCAGAATTTAAAAATTGCATATTTTATCCTATTTCCTTTCTTGATTTGATGTGTACTTTTTCATAATTTTAATTTTACTTCCTTCCATTACTTATTGTTTTAGTATTTTTTCAGGTATACTGGTCACTTTCTTAATATTTTTGCTGTGTAATTTTTTCTTTTTCTTTTAATTTGGATTTCTTGTAATTTTTTATAAGTTTTCTATAATGAAAATTTTTTTTTGTATGTTTTCTTTGTAACTTTTAAAATCATCTTTATATATCATAATTCTTATTCCTCTCTGTCTGAATTTTATTTAATTATTTTGAATTATTTCTTTATATTCATAAAGTACTATTTTCATTATATATATTTCAATTCCCGTACAAAATATAATCATTTTTGAATAGTATTCAGATCTTGTATCTGAATACTACTATAAAACTTTTTTTTTTTTAAAAAAAATTCAAAAAAATTTTATGCACGTTCAATATATAATGTCAACAATAGAACGAAAATGTGAGTGAGAAATATTGCTCTTAAATTAAAATGTCTAATAGACATTTATTTGTTTCGGCTGTGAAACTTTCTTTGCATTGAAATATGGCTAGATTTCTAGGTTCTGCAACTTTGATCTGTGATGTAACCGTCTCGCTGCTCTTCTCCAAAAACATGCTTTCAGGCTTCTGTTACTTCTTTAATAAGATGTTCTACTGCTTGAGTGTGAAATGGAATCAAGAATTTCATCCTCATGCTTTTGCCTGACTCAAGAATTTTATTAAACTCTTCAGTGTTTATATATGGACTGAGCAGTTGCTACGTTAAACATTTTGACTGAGATCAATATAATCTGAAGTCTTAAAATTGATTTTTAATGTTACTATAAATGCTTTTACAATACTATTGTTTGAAGGTTTTCTTGCCATCTGTTTTCTTCCTGGAGAAAGCAAACGAATGTGTTTCCTTTTTCACAAGATTCCTACAAGAATGGTTTTAGATTAGGCAACGGAATCATTAGTTTGTGAATTAGAATGAACTATAGTTCTGAAATCATCCTCTAAATGCTCGTAACGTTGAATTATTTTTAATAGATTTTAGTGGTCCTAATGGCAAAAGCATCATTAACTTTAATTTTAAAAGTTTATCACTGAAATAAATCTTCAAAATAAAGAATAAATAATACCGAAGATGTACCAGCGAGTATTTCTTAGAATTGTTAAGTGAGATATCTGGTGTAATTGATGATAGAAAATTAAGCTATGTATATATGAATAAAAAATTATAAAATTGAACCTAAATGTCTCATGAATCACAAGTAATTAACTTTTGCACTGTCAGTCTGTGTGTGTTCCGAATTTCTTTTAAGTATTGAAAATTTCAATTAATAAAGAGGGTATTTTGGTAAGAAAATCGACTGAATATAGAATTTAAAATTTGATAAATTTTTATAACTGTTACAGACTCAAAGAATACAAGTTAAATTAAAATGAGCCTTCTGGAATATTTCTGTTTTTAACCAGGAATTAAGAGTCCTATGTATTTTTAGATACACGCTTCACAAATAAAGTCTAAAATTTTAGAATTATTCGAAGCTAAAAAAGTACCTGATCACAGCAGCTCCTGTTCCCAAGTCGAATCTGAATTCTAGGTAACCATTGATTAGATTAAGCGATATAAAATCTCCCGTTCCATCCATTTTGTAGCCATTATAGAAAAGCACTCCATTGGGTCGATAGGGTTTGAAAATAATCTGAAGTTCGATGAAGGATAAAACAGTGTTACCAAGACCTGGATACTGAAGATACGATGAACCATTGAATAGAGGAACTATTAGTTTCATCGCTGTAAGAGAAAATAATTTAGCTCATTTAGTATATACAGAAGTTTGCATTAATAGTTATTTAAAGTATATACGAAGCATAAAATACATGATTCTGTGCATGAAATATGGTTGAACAATCCATGATTTCATTTATGAAGATACAATATATCTCTGAAATACCATTTTCAAATTTCAGACTGTAATCTATTGAAAGATAAAACTTAAAATATTGGAACACCGGAAAAAATGAAACACATCCATATTGAATGCATTAAAGATATTAAGTATAAAAATTAAAATCTACTAAGGGTTATCGTAAAGTTTTAATTATTACTAAGAAATAGCACAGATATCTGGATAAAATTTGCTCTGCATATTAATTGATCCTTGTTGAATGTTATTAATTACAGTTATTAATGTTGAATAGTTTTGATCCGCACTATCGTAAAGTTTTAATTATTATATCCTGTTACCGTAAGATTTTAATTAGAACAAAAAACAATGGATTTATAGAACTCAATTTTTATTTATCATTCTCAAGACTGGTTGACATAGCACTCTCCAGAGTTTTACGTTTCTCCAAGTGTTTCTTGATTTTTCGAATGCCGTCATTGTACAACTCTGTCTTCTCTTTATTACGGGTTACTTCAATACTGAATTCAATCTTCTCTTTACTATGAGTTACTCCAACCAACGGCTTTCTGAAACCAAGCAAACCGACATTAATAGCTGTAATTTACAGCATTATGTACATAAGAATCAATTAACCTGCAGAATAAATTTTATGCAGATATCTTGGATATTTCTTGGTAATAATTAAGACTTTACGACACCTCTTCGTATTTATTATTGATATAATTTGATTTTTCTGCTAAATTTTGCTGCATTTAAAATATATAAAACAGATAATGACTTAAGCATCTAGTTTAAAGTGCATAAAAATTTATAAGAATCGGAAAAGTTGGACGAAAGTAGCCGATTTCTAAAATATACAAAAGGAAGGCTGTATTAGTTGAAACTATTTCATATAAAAAGCAAAATTTTTTTTTTCAGTTTTATTTTATGATTCTGCAACAAAAAAAGTTAAATTACTATAAGGAAACGAATTAAACTTAATCTCTCTAAAAGAAAAAAAAATGTTCTGATATTACACACACTCTCTAAACTCTACCTGATCTACATTCTCTAAACTCTATCTGATCTACATTCTCTAAACTCTACCTGATCTTACACTGTTTTAAAAAACTGTCGATATTGTTGTGGTACTTGTCAGAATAAGGCATCAGATATTGTATCCTTCATAATAGAACGATGTTGCCTGTGATGAAATCCGTGACGAAACCTTTCGGAAAAAAATATGCTTTATCTTACTATTCAACTTAAGTACATACACCAGGTGTTCATTCATCCCATTATAAAGTCTTCCTCTTTTCTTACTGCATACTAGGGTAATGCTCAGTCTGTCTCAGAAAATCGATCGTTCGGACCTACTAACACGATGTATGTATGAATTTTGTGACTAGCTCGCCGGAGAATCAACGTATTCGGCGCATTGTGACATCTGCAGAGCTTTTGCGATAACGTTTAGAAATTTTCTTGTTATCTTTCAAACTAATCGTAAAAAAAAAAGAGATCATAAAAGATGCATTAAGATTTAAAATAATACAGATATTTTCAATTTCGTTTTTATTAATAATTTGCTTAAGATTTTCGCATTAAAGTTTTTTTTATAGTATTGTGTTTGCAAAAATATATATAAATCTAACAGTCAGTTTCAAAACAAACAAACAAAAAAAGATCACGACGTGTATTAATTTAAGTTTAAAGTTATCAACACATTTAAAATAGGTAGTCTGCAGTGAAGCCAAAAGTAATAGCTAATTGTATCGAATTAAATGAAATAAATGGGACTTTTAAGACAAAGTATTAATCATGATTTTTTTTTATTACTTATGCGCATCAATTCACAGGAATATTCTTCATAAAATGTATAGTTTATTATAAAATATTTGAAATTTCTAGAATGTTAAAAAAAGCCTTTAGTATATTCCTTTGAAAGGTGGGATTATTCTGAATCTATGGAAGAGACAGCTGGAGGCAAATAATGGGACAATCACTAAGTAACCGGTGCGTCTTCAACCTGCGTACACTTCAGTCGAATTGGTAAGCCATGAATCAGCGGAAGAAAGGAAATTTGTAACATACTTTCGACATGAGCTTCGTCTTGCTGGAATAAAATTTAAAAAGCCTTTTGAAATTTTTTTTTAAGATATTGACTTTTTTCTCTAGCGTAGACTTGATGTGGTGTGAAAATTAGGAAAAGAAGGTGTCAGCTCAGGTGTAGTCCTCGTAACTTGACCGACGTTCAAAATTAGATCCGTTACCAATAGCCCGTAGTGTTGCTTCTAGTGATCGACGTAAAAAAAACCATTCATTCTCATATGTAGATGCTGTTTTTAACAGAACCCATGGTTCGAACAAACTAGAACTGTTTATCTTTTAAGAAAAATGAAGTATTTTTAATAATTTAATTAAATAAATTGAAACGTCAAACAAGATAAATTAAAAAAAAGGTTATTTATTGAATTACTTTATTATACAGATAACTAAATCACCAGTATATGTATTTAATGGATTTCACTTTGTGTTCGGAAGTATACAAGAAATTGTTAAGATAAGAAAAATTGGCACGCTCACTTATATGCTTTAAAAGGAGTGCACTTTGTAATTAATCATGTGTATAACAATTTTATTTAGAGCCACATCTGCAAGAGTTTTTTTTAATGTGGTCCAAACCTGAATCGTCTTTTAAATTTAACTCTTCAATAATTAAATTTAAGGCGTACAAATACATAAAGCTCAACTATCGCAACTTAAAGGATTAAATTTCATTGAAATTATTAAAGTTTTAAAACAAGCACAAAATGTACAAGTAACACATGAGCCACAGATTCATCACCCTAACTTGTTTATTAACTACTTGGTTAACTAGAGAAACTGCTTTGAGCTGAGAGGGCAGTGAAATAGAGTTCAGAGTTAGATTATATAATTACGGTTCGTGTAATTCTATTGAAAAGCAAGGGGAAAAAAAAAAAAAAAAAAAAAAACCCCGAAAGAAATATATAAATACAAGAACTAAAGGACCATAAATAATTTTTTTGCTCCATTCATATAATTGAATGCTTTGGTTTATAAATATTGACATTGACAGAGAAGGGAACATCAAAGAGAAAAACTTAAATATATATTTTGCTGACGAAAATCATAACTTTACTTATTATACTAGAAAATAAATCATTAAATGATACTAGAAATTCTACAGGAAAAGGATTGTAAAAATCTTTTAATGAACCCAGAATTATAAATGACAAATACTTTTCTGTGAATTCATAAAGAAAATAATGTGTACATGACATATTTTTTGTTTATCAATGATTTCAATTTTCTAAATTTCTTTTCATAAGAATTACGTATTTAACTTTGCTGATGAAGTTCTTAAATCTGACATCAAGAAAGTAAATATTTAATAGAATTTAAATGACACAGAATGTTAATTTTTCTCTCAAAGAATTTTTACGATCCGTAATAATATAATTCCCCTCCCTCCTTCGCGTACATATCTATGAATGCTTTTCCATTCATAATAAACTTAAAAATAAGTGCTTCCATAAGCTAAATATAAAGCTGAAATAGCTCTTGAAAGTTTCAACTTCTAACTATTTATCTAAAAATATTTTAGTGGTTTGAATGTATTCTTTTATAAATAGACATCTTAACGTTTTTTCACTTGGATCTCACCATACATACAATTTTTAAAGTAGAAAAGGTAATAAAAATATTATTTTCAATTTTTTTTTCTTCCCATCCATAGAAAACTAAATTTTCGACAGGGAGGGGGAATGGGCAACTGATTATACTCATATGAGTTTGACTGAAGATGTGCAAATATTCGAGTTTACATGGAGCTTATTTGGATGTGATGAATATAGAAAATATTCCAATGTTTTTTTTTTCTTTTCTAAAAACGTTAATTTTTAAAAAATCAATAATACTTCTAAGTGTGAGATTTTAAAAATATTCTGCATCAGATCTTCCCAACATGTGATACGCGTAGCTAAATGTGAATACGAATGTCACACAATATATACGTAAGTATAGAATTTTTCTTTTAAAAAAAACATCTTTCATTCCTTAATTATTGAAACTCCTAAGTGAGAATGAACATCAGTGACGATGAAATGAATTTTTAGTTATACAGTTAGAAATGACTAACACCGTGAGAAATTTCTTCTGAATAAAAGAAATTGCTATTTTATTTTTAACAGAATGTCTCTTACATGAATGTATTAGGGAATGAATGTATTAGAGGGCTGTGCATCTCTCGCATTCTCATTAATAACAATCTTTTTGCGATAACAACCTGCAATACTTAACTCTAATCTTCCAAGTTTAAAACATTTGATAGGTTAGTATTTTTATAACCTCTTTCCCACTTTATACATTTCCACTAAAAATACTTAATTAGAAAAGAATGTATCATTTACTATTTATTTGTGATTTTTAAAAAAGTATCGGATGGAAAATATTTCACCAGCTCCTCAAGATTCTAATGATCCAACAATACCGTATCTGAAAAGCACGTTCTATGTTTTTCATAAATGTATTTTGAACATATACATATTTTTAACATTTTTTTACCCTTTACGCTCTTTTCTCAACAACCTGGATACGGATGCATTTTGCAATGAATAACAAATTCAGCACCCAAAAGAAATAAAATTGAGAGAGAATCCTCTTACACTTCACTAATTTGCAGGCACTTAGTATGGCCCATTTATACGTTTTTTTACCATGAACGCTTTTTTTAATTATTGAGGAAAAATCCGCAAAATGCTTTAGCATTATGCAATACTATAGCATTGAACATTGTGTTGCTCCTTTTACTTTAGTTTATTAAATAGAAATATACATCACCTTTCAAAACGTTAATTTATAAGGCAAGATAATTGGATTGGTTGGTGTTATTACCGTGGCACTAGAAGCTTCGTGAGACGATAGACCTCGCAATTTTGATCCTCGGTCAAGAGACGAGGACGACACCTGAGCTGGAACCCCCTCTCCTAATTACGCCAACGGGAGGACTTAGATCCCCGACAGATTTAACAAGGATCAGCACCGGCTACACCGCGGATCTTTAGTAGCATCTAGGCTCGAACCTACGACTTGAGGAAAAGTTCCGGCAGCGAGTTCGTTTCCATGGCCACTAGACTACCGCAGCCGATAGAGAGATAGAAGAAATACATGTCCCCTTTGATAATCAGTTTTAAGAAACAACATGGTTAGCTCCATGCTCCAAAATTTGTAAAGGTCTTTCAGCTAAAATAGAAATTTTATGGAAAGGGAGGTATAAAACTCGAGATGATATGCCTAAAAAGGAAAGCCTCGTGGATGAAGTTATTTCGCGAAAAAGAAGACACCCCTAATTTATATCAATGGAAAGGATGCCGAAAAAATATTTAAAGAACAGGTAAATAATAGTTAACCAAAAGTATTAAATGCAACAGTTTCATTACATACTTATTAATTTAATAGTTTAAATATTTGTTAAATTTTTTTTGAAATCTAATCCTGTTTTTTTAGAATCCTATAATTTTGACAGTTCTATTCGGCTTCTTCCCTAATTATCCTAATTTCAAACATTCAAATATATAAGATGACATTCTTTTCTGAGAAACCTCTTAAGTCAGAGAAAAAATAAATGAAATTTTAAACGAATCATATGTTATAGAATGACAAATTTGACTAGATCTCAATAAGTCTTAAAGACTTTTGGTGACAGAATCTATCTTTTCAGAATGAGTGTACTCTAAGAAATTCAATATGCGAATGGAAACTTCTGTGTGTACCAACGAAAAAATTAGATAAACATTTTTATAATCTAGTTTCTTTCTTATTTACAATAGATAACATTTTAAGTAAAGTTGCATTCTCATGGACAGGACAAAGGCGTGTTGCCGCCGTAATTTCAATGCGAAAGTTATAAGTGACAGATGAATTAAAATGCTGTAAATAAATATTTGATTTTAGAAAATTTGTAACAGGGGCTATATTTCCCTTCAACTAACATTTGGGGTTTCTTTCTGATTTCATATTTCAGTTCCCAGCTTCTTCCCAATCAAATCGAACATGATGCACAATCTAAGTAAACTTCGGAAGGGGAGTGAATATATATATATATATATATATATATATATATATATATATATATATACACAAGTCGAATAAAAGTTACAAAGAATTTATTTGAGAATTAAAGTTGCAGTAATAAGAAAAATGTTAGTGTGATGTGCGCAGAAGTTTTGGCCTGTGCAGAGGATTTGGTGAGATGAGGACTCAACACTGTCGAAGAAATTGTAGGAGGAACTCATTCATTTAAAGAACATTTTTTGATAAATGATAGAAGTTGTTTGTACTTGCAGAAAGGATATTAACTGTGGAGAGCATGCCAGTTATTTCAGGAATAAATTAAGATATTTTGAAAATAACTAACTATTTTAATTGATTGGATGTGCTTGATCTTAAAGTGAAGTTTGGACCTATAATTAGAATAACATTTGCGATGACAGACAAGGTGGGTAATAAGATGTCAAATACTGCATAAAATTAAGTTTGTATTTTATTGAAGAGTTATTTTTTGTGAACCTATCTTTTTTGCTCTGAGATTTATTGATTGATTTTATACATTAACGTCGCAATGAGAAGCAACACGAGGGTTATTCACGATGGACCTCTTAATTCTGAACCTATATCAAGAGACGAGAATGGCACCTGAGCTGGCATTTCCCTCTCGAAACTTCCACATCACGCCAAAGAGAGGACTTGGGACCTCGACCAGATTTAGCGTGCTTCAGCCCAACTACATGGTAAGTCGTTAGTGGCATCAGGACTTGAATTCGATGCAAACAACACCAGCCGCGAGTTTATGGCCTTGACCTCTAGGCTATCGCGGCCACTTTCCTGAGATCGCTTCGTTTACACAAAACGAAATTTTTCTTGTATCTTTTTAGTCTAATGTCAAATTGTAGCAAAATTTTAGCTATCTATAATCATGCATTCATAAGATGCGAAAACATCAATAAAAGTTACCCGATTCACATTTGTCTCCTATAAAACCCAAAGGGCAGAGGCACACTCCGTAATCTGGGCTAGCTGCAACGCACTGCCCTCCATTCAGACACGTCACTTGACTGCATACATCTGCACTGCATTCATCTGTTGAAAAGAAATTTAAGTCATTTATTTTGGCATTGAGAGAACAGTTACTAAACAATATTGATTAGAAAGGGTTTGATAAAACTAATCACCAAGTCAATTTTAATTTTTAAATTTAAGAAAATAAATATCCAATACACAAATGTTATTTCATAATATGATGACACATAAAAAGATTAGCAGTATCAATTAAAAATAATAATGCAGCGAAAATAATATTATGTTTTAAATAATATACATCAAATTTCTCGAGGAAATGTGCAAAAATTTTTCAACAAAACTTTATTTTCTTTTATGATTGGTAGATTAGTTATCCTAATATGTAAATTCAGCTGCTATGAATCGGATTGCTGAGATGACGAAGAATGCAGGATTTTATCGTTTTATCTAATATTGTACAGAATTATAATGAAGTTAGAAATTTGATACCACGAGTGCCAAGAATGAAGGAGGATTACCATATTTCCCGTGAAAAAAATATTTAAGTAACTATCACATTCTGAATTAGTCTAAAGAAATAGTGAACGATATTCTTCAAGAAATAGAAGAAAAGGGGAAAAAATTTTAAGTATCAAAGAACTAGTTCTTACAGTAAATTTCACATAGATAAAAAAAAGGGGTCAAAATTTGAAATTTTCCATACAACTTTCCATTTTGAGAGGGTATTATTGTGCCATGTACTATAATTTTAAATTAGAATAATTGATGTAATTTATTTCAAGTCCATTCAATTACATTTTAATGACTCATTTGAAGTACAGATTCTAGGATTCGATAACATGATATTTTCCAAAATATTGACTTTAATAAAAGGGTCAAGAATAAACTATACAGAAATTATTAGGAGGTATCTAGAGTAAAAAAAAAAAAAAAATACATTGATAGCAATACGCGGGAGTAGTACCCAAATTAATAGTTAATAGAAGTGAGGTGAATATACTTTATTTGAAAAAAACCATAAAAAATCAGTGCTTTAACAGTAGTACTATTTTTATTCTATCAATATGGCTTTCTTATAATCGAATATAATTAAAAGCACACAAAATGTCTGATAAACAAGACAAAAACTCACATTAGAAATCTATTATGAGATGTAACCACTTTATCTCAATTACATTCGAGATTACCACAATCGAGTAAGAAGAGGCTCTTTTGAATTATAAAATACACTTCAGTTTCACAAACTAAAATATTTTCAAGTGAAAATAAATATAATAAGTGGATTTTTTAGGTAAAACAAAGATTTTACTTTCTTGGTTTGAAAATCAACTTCTTCAAAAAATAAAATTCTTTTTTCCGGAAAGCTTTATTGAAGTCTTTTTGAATGTTCGATTTCATTGAATGAAATTAATAAGTAATGGCTTACACATAAGATACAAGAAGTTCTGAAAAGAAGCAACGAGAGCCCTTTTCGTCATTGTAAAGTATTAAGACAGATCAAGATCATCTGGAGATCGTCGTTAAATCAAGATCGTCTGGATAAAGAGCTTTTTTTTCACATTAAATAAACTCTTTAATCCTCTTTCTGAAACGAAGAAATAAAACATCTTCAGTTTCGAAGTAATTTTCATTTTTTAAAAAAATTACTTTAATTTCTACCTCATCTACTTGACTAACTACTCCATTTTCAGGAGTGAGAGGAAGGCAAGTGGATGCTTCTGGCTCCTTTGATGATAAATGGTGAATTCCTATCCGAGTCTTCATAAATGCTCTATGGGAAAGATATCTTGTAAGAAGGATTTACCAAGCTCGAAGACAATTAGCAGAAAGGTTTACGGTTTGAGGGCCATACTTTATACTATCAAAATGTAATTTTCAGAAGGCTCAACAATTACCACGAGTTGTAAGATTTCTTCAACATACCTCAGTGATATAATGGGTAAAAAAGATTACTATTGATGCATAAGACATAACTCTCTGCTGTGGATCAGTAAAGTGCAGAACAGTGATGGTAGGACCTCAACGTTGACCTGGAGTTTTCCCATTACATTCGCATACATTTCAATTGCACTGGTCTTCAGGACTCTTCACTGATGATTAATTACTGTCCATAAAAACAATTCTAAGTCGGTCGAACTAATCCTGTAATCACACTTGACGTTATGCATTGATCAAGGTTAAAGAGCGCAATTGGCAGTAGCAGCGCAAAGAAAAGTGAAGGCAGTAAGAGTTACAGAATTCCTAGGGCACTGCTGCGAATACCTTACTTCCTAACTCCCGCATTTGAATAATTTTAATTTATTACTTATTTATCTAGAATTATAAAATTTTATAAATTAAAATAGAAATAAAAATTAAAAAGATGGTGAAGGTACAGAACCAAGGCGACAATTTCCTATTCTAGGCTGGTGTGAATGTAAAGTAATAACTAAAAGCTAAGTCGCTGATTTGTGAAACAGGTGAAATTCTTTAATGGGGCAAAATGCGGAATCTCTGATAATGTCGACAAATTTCATTGAGCGCCCAGACCTGGACAGAAATAACATATTAGATGAATTTTGGACGGAATTTAAGCACATAAAAAGTTTTATTGATAGTCTTTTTACACTGTCGTTTTATACTATTGAATATGAATTTTTTTAACAGGAAACTGATTAAAATGAATTGTCGCTGCTTAAATAATTGAGCTTAAATTAAAATGTTCGAGGATAACTTTAGCATTATATATGAAATTCCTCAGATTTGCAACGATCTATTAGGAGAACTCTTAGCCATATGGAGAATGAGAAATTAATTAACAATAAGTTATTTTAAGGATTGTTAAGTATTGATCTAAGGTTGTTCTCGGACGTTACGGCAGAATGGTATGGTTAAAGATTATTAAACAGCTCTGTTGGAAATCTAGGGGGTAATTATCGAAAAATGTGTGTTGTTACTGGTTTCATGAGGTTAAGGACAGGAGTTATATTAAATCGTTACGCAGAATACTCGAGTGACAAAAAAGAGATGTTTGTAAGGGATAAGCATTTTATAATACTTACTGAGCATAATAAGCATTTTATAATACTTATATAGCTTACTGATTGTTTATCAATCAATAAGCTTTATAAGCCTTCGTGGCACTTAGAAGCAATCCGAGGGCTATTGGTGACGGACTTCATAATTTTGAACCTCGATCAAGAGACGAGAACGACCCCTGGACTGGCACTCTTCTCTCCTAACTTCCACGCCATGTCAAAAGGAGGATGTGGAGTCTCGACAGATTTAACGTGCATCAGCCCAGTTACACGGAAGATCTTTTAGTGGCATCTGGACTGGAACTCACAACACGAAGGAAAGAAAGACGACCGCGAGTTCGCGATAATGAGCATTAGGTTACCACGGCCAAATAGATTTATGGAATAAAAACGTATATTTATTCGTAAGCTTATTTTTTTTCTCGAAAAATTGAACTATTGAGTCCTTCATTTTTGTAGATTTCCTTGTGAATGACGGATCTAATGAGAGAGGGAAATGATAATTTCGTTTTTAAAATTAAACCGAAGAATATTTAGGTAGACAGCGCGAGTGTTGGTTAACCCCTACCGTTTACATTCAATTGGGTGTTCAAACCTCATATTTAAGGCTAAGAAAACTCTAACAAAATACCTCGCTTTAAATATCAATCTGATTCCCGATGGTCTAAACACGAAGGAAAGTAGAAGGAAATGGAAAGGAAGTGGAACAGTTAAGAAATTAGAGAGAGGCTACTTTGAGTAAAATAATGTTGTGTATCTATTTATATATATATATATATATATATATATATATTTAAAAAGTTAAATAGCTCACAGAATGACTAACACTTTAAGTCAAGAATTTATTAATAAGAATTTTTAAATATCTATTTTAAATGAATTTGATAAAATGCAAATAAAATCGTTAAAGTAACTAAATATCAAAACATACTTACATAGACTTCCACAGCTTATATTACCTCAAAATTATAGTCCCCCTCTTTCACGACACTAGTGTTATATTCTAACATATTTAATTTATGTGAATTTCCAGGAGAAAAGGAAATTATTAAATTTCGTGTTTATTCATCGGTGAATAAATAACTGATTCAAATACTTACATTTTACTTGAACATTTTATTTTTTAAAAATATATAAAAAATTCACACAGAAAATTTAAACAAAACATTTCGGATTGAACGTTCGAATTTTTTTTACTTAAATTTAATCCTTTAATTCATTTATTTGATTTATACAATTAAAAATAGCACTTATTTAAAATCCTTTAAAGTAACAAAACCTCAAAATTCAATTCTATTAATTATTTCATTCAGTTTAGTTCATTAAATTCAACAAATTGGTAAATTTAATATTTTAAAGAAATTTAACATTGATTCATGAAAGATATGGAAATAAATGTTTTAAAATCAATGGCTAAGAGCAAATAAATAAATAAATTAAAAAAAGGATTCTAACAACTTAGAAACTTTAATTAACCCTTTCAGGGGCACCATTTCCTCAGCGTAAACGCATTTTGCAGCAGCTTTCATCAATCTGAAACGGGGACTGTTATATTTTTAAATTGTATTTTTATCTGCATGATTAATATACCTCTCTTTTCTGTATAACTTTTTAAAAATATATAATAATAACATCACGCCCCTCAAAGGGTTAAATCATTTGAAATGTCAGATATTATGTAATTATAACCGTAATTTAACGATACACAGTTAGAGTTGAAATTCACCTTAATTAAGTTTGAGAAAATGGATAGTATATCTTCGTTTGTATGTAATAAAGAAGTTAATTCTTCCCATTTTTTTTTTTTTTTGCTTTTTTGAAAATTGAGATTTATCTTTACACTCTCATCAAAAGTATTATTTCTAAAGGCAGTTGAAGACAGAATTGCTTCATAAAAGGCTAGTAGAAATTGTGGGAGAACACCATACTTCGAAGGGATAGATCCGTATCTCAAGTAATGAAAAAAAGGAACAAAAATCGTACTCCTGGACGGACAGCTGAAGACTTAGTGAATGTTTCTCGCGTATCAGCAGGAACCACTTATGGGCGTTTAAACCATGACTTACATGCTCGAAGGCATACGATTAGGCTATTACAACCGCATCGTCGGAAACATAATATATGCGTAAGGAGCATATGATAAACAATGTTGATGTCCTTTAATGAATTCTGATTCGTCATCAGGAGTGATTTTGGACATTACAGTGGGTAGAGAGAAACAAGACCTCGTTTTCATCCCCAAAATGACCATGAAGCTAATACATTTTTCCCACAAAATTAAGAAAAAATCAGATTTGGTTTGGTTTCATTAATGTCGCACCAGAAGCAACACGAGGGCTATTGGTGACGGACGTAATAATTTTGAACCTCGTTCAAGTGACGAGAATGATGCCTGAGTTGGCCCCTTCCTCTCGCAACTTCCGCACCCCCCCATGGGAGGACTTTGAGGCGAGCCCACGACCATGACCATTAGGTTACCGCGGTCCCAAGAAAAAATAGTGTGATAGTGAAAATTCTGTTCGTTAGAATTTATTTATTGAAACTTAACGAAACATTAATCAAACAATGCTTCACAAGTTGGGTACAAAAGAAAAACAACAGGCTTATTTTTTGTCTTGAAAATGCGCAAAATGAAAACACTCCCAAGACATAATATCAGAATTAAATGCATGATCAGTTTCAATACTGAGTGTTATTACCTCTAACAGCTATACAAAAACGGAAGTGTCGTTTCATGCTAAAAAAAATGGAGTTTACCTCTCAGTTGGCAAAAAAAGCCAATTGCTTTGTTAAGGTATCACTAAGACACTTAAGGGCTGTAGGAAGCAGGTCAAGTGCAGTAATGCGTATCCCTACAGAATCCCAAACAGGCTCAATTAGGTTAAAGTAAGCAGAATGTGATGGTCAATCCACATGAACAATAGCTCCTGACAAATGAATACTCCGCCAATCGAGCTCTGTGTAGTTTAGGATTATTGTCTTTCAGGATGAAGGAGTCACTCATTGCAACTGTGTAACGATGAACAATTGGATCTATATATGACTGAGGGTTAATGATGCTTCTTGGAACTATATACTGGTCAGTAGGGTTATTCAAAGAGATAAAACTGCCTACATCCATGTCTAAATCATTCTGTTTCATAGATATCACTAGAATAATAGCAGGTTCCTGCCATATATACCAACAAGCTTATTATACCAACAAGTTATAGCAACAAGCTTATTGAATCCCTTTGCAAACAAAATCTGGTCTCATCGGCAAATAATACATACCTCCATTGACTTGAAAGCCAATTTATATGTGTGCGTGCCCAATTAAACCTTTAATTTCGGAGATATGGCGAGATATTACACTCAATGTTGGATGTATTGTGTAAACAATCCTCTTAAGAGAAGCCTTCAGTGTGCAGTTGATCTGGATTTCAGCTTTCCTGTGGCTGCTACAATAGAAGATCTGACATGTGTTGGTGTAGGAGTTCTGTGCGTCCTTGCAGTTAGCTTCAAATAGTGGTAATTTGAGACTCTTAGAGCAGTAGGTTTCCCTAGGCTTGTATACTTTTTAGAAGCTGATTATGTTCTTAGAAATTCAGACTACAATCAAGACCTGTTTTTGGCAATTTCTGTTCGCCCAATGTCATGCAATCGCAATTCTTCAGGTAAATGTGATGTCGAACATTCGTATCTGAAAAAATAGCATCTCGAAATTTTAATGCGTAGTTTTTATTCGCAGAAATTCAGATATTTTTAAAGCCTGTTTCCGGCCACGAGTCTAATGACGTTAACCACAAATGCAAAGCTGGTCGTTTTCTTATTTCCATATTATATACTGATGCGGCATTAATTTTTATGCATGTTACGTAACTTGTACGAAAATTTATATATTTTTGGAGGTGAAATCTTACTTTCCTTAATTTTTTTGGAAACCAGTGTAGTTATGGCCGAAGAACAAGGTTTGAAGTGAATTTTATGGCGCAATGGCTGGTCACATACAGTGGTATTTCACTGGATTTTCGAAAGCTATGTTTATCTTTAGAGAAATATCGCAGTGTGTTCGATATTTCTCTTTATGGGTGCAAAGCAGGCCCATAAAGCATAGATAAGTGTCCGTGAAACCAGAAGTGGGAGATATTGGGTGCATGAAACAGCCTTTAATACTGGACTTAAATTTCACAAAGCATATCTTGGTTCCTATGAGCAGACAATTTTCTGAATGAATTATTTCCCCTTTGAATCACACAATAACTGTGTTTCTGAAATCTTATTCAATTAGATTCTGTTTTATTATTGAGAGTATCATTTAAAGAAAATGAGACGCAACTAAGAAATTAATCCCATTTGGTGATGTATTTCTCCTTTTTATGACATGTACAGCGAATACAAATATGTAGCAAAAAATGTCATAAATATTTACATTTCAACTGCCTTCCTCAAACACCCGCAGTTCATTTTTAACTGTAAGAAAAGAGCATCGAACTGTTTAAATTAATAGCTTTTTTTCAGTTTTGACTCCGAAAATTGCAAAAATTATATTTTGAAAACGTTATCTGTAGTTTTTCATTTTTACTTTGTTAAGGAGCTGCTTCATCTTATTTTATTCCATCATAACCACAGAAAGTCAGAGAACCTGATGCATAAATGTTCTGGGTTAAGTTTACTTTAAGAAAAAAAAAGTGCCTCTTGCTTAGGAGAAACCTTTTAAACAAAATAAAATAGGCACCTACATTCATGATAAGTACTAAAATAGGGGAAAAGAAAGTGAAATTTTTTGTTTGTCAAAATAATATCAAGCGACGAAAAAATAAGCAAATTACTGTAAAATAAAGCTATATGATCTAATGGAATGTATGTGCGTCTACTGAGAGCATACCTATGTCACTTCCTTCCAAAGCATCTCCTCTTGAATGTATTCGAAAATCATAGACATGTCTGTTGATTGCCAAATGCCTTAAGCAGCCACGGAAGTTGGTTTGAACTTGAATTCGATCAGCTACCAAGGTTTGATTGGGTGATCCTCCAAGATACAGGTTTAATCGGAAAGTAATTCTCGAAAATAAGCCCTGTGGGAATAAAAGTTAAAATTGGCTTGAAATCACCTAGAACTGATGATGAAGGACATGGTTTTCAACATTATTAGTTTACAAGTAAACCTATTTTTGTGTTCAAAGTATAACATTTATGTAACTCTAAATTGTCACGCTGTAATAAAAGAAACGGAAGTGCTTAAACCATTTTATTTGTACAAAGATGGTACTATTCCTTAGAATTTGTTCCTCCGATCAAAACGGGGAAAAAAGAAAACAAAAAAGTGATCAAAGAAATTTTAATACGTACGCTAAGAAATGTTTAATTGAACAACAAATGTTTATTTTTCGAGAAATTTATTAATTATTATTTCTGGAGTTTGCAATCTCTATGCGAAATTAAGAACGTAAAAATTACTAACAAAAAAGGTACGGTAAAATTGTTGAATTCAAGAAGCCTTCTGCAACAAATAAAATTGTTATAGATTAAATAATTGGTATAAATATGTATTAAAAATGAATAAAATCATTGAATGTATATATATGGAAGTAAACGTGACATTTTATATGCATTATTATTTGTCCACATATTTATATTCCAATTCATTTACAAATACAGATATTTAGTTACATAGATTATTTTTACACTTTACTTTTTTTAAAAAGTTTTTCAAAGAGCCAAAACGTTTCGATCAAATGCCTACGATTCAAATTTTTTTTTTTGAAAACAATATTTATGTTTAAATTTATTGCACATGGTGTAAGTGTATAAAGAAAATCATTTTTTTTCAAAAATACCTTTAAAATAATTTATGTATCTAAATTCTTTCGATACTCTTAATAGTTAAATTTTTTGATTATATATGTTAACGTGAGAATTCAATCGATTTTTAAATATGCCGATCATTACAAATTATATTCTTATAATCCTTTAATATCATCAATGTTATTTTACTTATTTTAACTTCAGATTTTTACTCTTGACTCAGCTTATTGTCGTCTGACTATTTCACAAGGATGAAATTCTAATACATTTTTTTATATGTCTTTACCTGAAGATAAATTAAACGGATATTATATTTGAGGTCTGTGGAAAATAATGCTATTTTTTTTAAAAAAAATATCAAATTTAATTCATAGGCTATGGAATATCAAGCATTAATATATTGAAGAATACCTGTGTAAATATTTCTCTAGCTTCTAATATTGGGATAAAAACATCATTCTGAAATATTTCTTCATTTATACGTATGCGAAAAACTATTCCATAATATATAATAATTTTCTCAACTGCGATGGTTGATTGCGTGTTGGTTTTATTAAAATGGCATTTAAGAGCAACACGACGGCTGTTGACCTTGTAATTTTGAGCATCGGCCATATGACGAGGACGATACCTGAGTTGGTACCTCCCTTTTCAAACTTCCACTCTCCTGAAACGGGAGGACCTGGAGTCTCAAAAGACACCCCCACTACACGATGTGTCTATAATGGTATCAAGACTCGAACTCACGACTCAACGAAAATGATACCTGCCGCAATTGACAATACCCACTTAGCTACCGTGGCCAATGTAACTGCAATGGAAAATAGACATTTTCTGCACTTTTTTAATCTTACCATAAGTGAATTTTTGTCAAGAAAATTTATTTATATATAGCTTTCTGGGACATTTTAACCGTGATTAAGTGGTTTAAATTTTCTCGATCCAGTTCTTTTCACTGTAAATTAGTGGTCGCGGACTCGCAACCGGCGTTGTTTTCGTCGAGCCGTGGGTTCTAGCCCAGGTGTTACTAAAGATCCAATGTAAACGGGGATGATACACGTTACATCTGTTCGAGGTGCGAAGGCCTGTTGGCGTGGAGTAGAAGTTTGAGGTAGGATACGCCAACTCAGGTGTCATCTCGTCACTTGTCCGAGGTTCAAAATTGCGAGGTCCGCCCCTTGAGATGCACCAAGGGGGACATTAATAATCACTCACAATCACTCAGTCTAACTTAGAAGGTATGCTTAATTATTATAAAGGAACGTTAATTCCTCCACATAAATATATCTAGCTTCAAAATTTTATAAAGGAAATGGAGGAAAAGTTATGATCAACATACTGTAGAAGCATTTTTATTAAAATTTCATTGTTATTCTAAAGGAGTTATTTTTTGATATTGTTTAGTTAAATATAAATTGTATTTCTAATTATGAAAATAATTTTTCTTTCGATGGTAATTTTTCTTCCGAGGGTGTAAGTGACATCTTCAAGAAAGGAGTATATTGGAAAGTATATATTCAGGTCGTATTTGAGTATGATGTTCTTACTTTATTTGTGTAACTTAATTTAATTTTTAGGATGTTAATTTTGAAAATAAATATGTGTTTTTTCATGGACCATTAGTTTAAATACAGATATGGGATGATGCGAGTTTTTCGAGTCTAAGAGGTCATATCTGATGGTACGATGAATTTATATGTTGTTATGCTTCTCCTTATCCAACATTAGCAACCTGATGAGGTGATAAATGTAGTCGTAAAAAGTCAGTATCCATAGTTCTTATCCAATTACACCTTCTCGTCAACCGCTTATTGTTATATATTTTTTTCCTGATAAAACAATTATTTTTTTTTGAAGAGATTTAAAAGCTATCTTTCAAAATCGATTCTGTTTTGGATAGGAATGATTAAATTATTTTTTTTCTTAAAAATTGAAACAAAATTTCTGTACTTTTAACTGTTTTATGTATCATTTTTTCAAATCTAAAAAATCTTTCTTTACAAAGTAGATAAAATAGAACGAATCACATTTCTGATATTACGTCTACCATTCAAAAAAATTTCTCTTTACAGTTACATTGTTACAAATAAGCATTTCAATAACATGTATAGAAAGTATTCAAAATATAATCTCATAAATATTATTCATACAAACTATTGTCAGTTATACAGTATTTTTTAGTGTAATCCGTTACATGAAATTCTTGTGATATAATTTCCCTTGAGCACAAGATTAAAAAAGGAATACATTTTCAGAAACTATAAAAATACTAAAAAGTGTAACATTAAGAGAATTTGTTCGAATAGGCGTTATTACCTAATTATAATTATATTTAAAAATAATGCAACTAATTTGTCACACTCACGCGGAAATTAAAATTAAAAATTCTGATTTAAAAGCAAGTAAATATATTTCATACGTTTTATATATTTATAAATTTCACACGTCTATATAAATATTAGAATTCTTTTTAATAGCATTGTTATTAAACAAGAAGGGGAACACAGAAAAAAAAGAGAACAATAAAACTTGAAAACTCTTCGCAAAAAAAGATATATCTTAACAGGAAACATCATGGAGGCGTTCTAGAGAAAATAAAAAATATACAAAGAAAATACGTAATAAAATGCATACATTATTATACATTCATATAATTTTTTTTTGGCAAAAGAAAGGTATTTTTCATTGATAATTCTGAAAAGAAAACTATTAACATTTAGACTTACCTTTCTTTGTTGTTAAAGCCCTTGTGCTAAATATGTGTTTTTCTACGAATAATAATGTACTTACTCTATTTTAGTGAATAGGGTTCTCTCATTGTGTTATATTGAGGAGTACAGATTAAATTCATTACAAAATTCAAAAATTGGATACATTTATGTTCAATTTTATTTCAAAAAATACAAAACTTTTCAAGCTCTTTTTTTTATTTTTATAACAGAAACGCCATTAAAGAGAAATCTCAAATAATCTCACTCTCAGTGTTAAGACATTCATATAATCACTTAAAAGTTGCGTTTAAAAGTTTTTCACGCAGATAAAAACAAAATCAAAGCACATTTAAAACTCAAAATACATAAGAATATTCGATGAGATGTTTGCAAAAATATAGAAGCTTGAAATATGGTAATATTATTTCATTCATTATTTTCAATATTATACCCAGGTAACATTTTATCAACGAATTGAAAAGCTGACATATAAATTGCTCATATATAATCGTTTGATATAAAACTAATTCAAATAGACACGTTATTTATACAGATAACCTTTTTTGATATCCTACGTAATACATAATTATGTAAGAGCAGATGTTCAACGTTATGAGTATATGAGCTTTATTTATCATTCAAGAGAGCTGCGTAATTTGATACCTCCTAATGGAATCAATTGAAACTAGAAATCTCTGTATTTTAATTTTTTTTTCGAACAATATGAAACAGAACAATGAAGAATAGGAAATATTCAACTTCAAATGTTTTGCAGTTTATTTTAACCAATGAAAAAACATTAATTAACTAATTTATTAAAAAAAAGTAATAATAGAAGTTAAAGTATCTTGAATGTAGTTTTACCTTGGACCGACCTTGAACTTGAGTTCCGCTGTTTAATTGCATCCAAGCATCCCACCGATCTCTATAGATGGTCAATGTGTTCCACGATCGGAGAACGACGGGCTGATCACTTATGAGAACACCTTCACCCATGCCACAGTCAAATCTGTGCAAAAAGAGAACATAATACTTATTTACAAACCATATCTCTTGAATAGGAAACATTTTACTACTAAACTAATATGCAACATTTGTTTCAATCTAGTCCATCTCTACAGCTTAAAAGTGATCTTTAAAATTCATTATTGTTTTTTTCGTTCTGCATTAAAAAGGGTAGAAAATACAGAGTTTCTATGACAGATTTATAGAAATGAATATATTTTTATGAAAAAAAAAATCATTTGGTATCGTTAAAGGGTATTTCACAGTAAATCAAAATATCCATTAGAGGAAATGATACTAGTCTTTTTTAAAAATACATTTACACACACACAGGCATGCACGCCCCCTCAGGCACAAACACACACGAATGCATATACGCAAACATCATGAAACTTTTGTTTGACATAACTTCTCTCCTTTTGTATGACAGTTTTTTTTTTTTTTTTTTACCAAAATTTGAATTTGCGGGAGTGAGATTGTATTTCGGCAATAGATTTAAAAATGGCAATTCCTCCGGTAATCAGAAAATGAAGCTAATAATAATAATATTTCCACTTTAAAGATATTTTAATGCTATTATTTCCTATAGGTTTCCCTTCAATTTAAAAAACTTATATACATTTATTAGTTGTATTAGCCAATAAAGCAAAGCAATCGAAGAAAAAGTCATGTTAAAAATTTGCTAAACATAGCAATTCTTTAAGTAAGAATACTCTTTCTCTCTTCAATCTTTTCTTTCTCATGTTTTTTTTATTCAACCGTACTTTCTTTCCTTTTTTCAAAACTTTTTGCATATTCTTTGTTGAGTGATTTTTATAAACAATGAATGTTGGATTTTTGATAAAGTTATATAAATTTGATCGAAATGAAAATTTATGGTTAACAATGATGTCAAAAGAGAGAAATATTTTACGCATTTACTTGAAATTTTAATAGCTGCATTAACTAGAATTGGAAATCATTTGCAGAGTAGTAATTACATCTGCTGGTAATTTTTGATAGAAAACTATTTATTTTCAAATCTATAATTACACTTTCTAATAAAGTACTATCATTTATATCAGTTCGGCAAATTTTTATTTACATTTATTTTCTTTAATTCTTAAGGAAATCATTAAATTACAATAAGTTATAATAATTTTAAAGAAAAATTTATGTCTTAAGACAAAAAATGAGTTTGGGTTTTCGTAATTAATATTTGTGAAAAGTGTTTTTTGAGGAAAATTTCATCAGCAGATACACCTTAAAAGTATTTATTGAATAGAGAGTTTTTTTCCTTATGCATTCTCAAAAATATTATTTATGCTTTGTATTGGAAAAAAAAACAGCCTCTGTCCATCATCAATATTGGCATAACTTCATCTAGTTCAAAGTGCAAAATGAGTGCATAGAAATTAAAAATTATTTACTCATTTTTACATGGACTAGAGGCAACTCAAAGAAACTTTGAAAAATTATATTGTAATTTTTGTGCTTATATCTTTTTCCAACAATGAAATTGTTATTCTTTTTGCATATCACTGGAACATGAAATTAATATACAGATAAAATTAACAAGCCTAAAACGCTCCAGTTAAAAGTTGTGTAATTAAATAAACTATAACATATAAACATTGTCGTTTTCAAAATTATAGCATTTTAATTTGTTTGGATATAATTTATTTAGCAGAACAATGGAATTTCAATGTGAAATGAAACGTGAATAGACATTTAAAATACAAGAAGAAAATGAAAAAAAAAAAAAAAATGGTTTTGGAACTCTTCAAACTCAACTGAAAAATAAATAACACTTGACTGCTATCCTTGAAAAAAGAGATACCATTCATTGGCTATAATGACTTGGAAAAATAAAACTGTTTTTCATTCTTAAATCTGGATATATGCAGTATTGACATCTCTACATCCTCTATAAATAAAAGTAAATTTCTATGGATAACTATTTATATTTTTTATAGTTCATAATGAATTACAAATTTCCTTATGTCATGATCAAAATAATTATTAGTAATAAATGAATTCATTGCATCATTAGTTTTCAAAAATATGACAAAAATATATGGAGATGTTTTTTTGTCATATTTTTTGAAGAAGAAGGAAAGAGAAGAAACATTGTTTACGTAGAATAAGCAAATGAGAGAGATTCCCGACTTAGTAGGGCAATAAGTATAGTATATAATTTATGTATAGATAAGCAGAGTCTCTGCTATAATAACTTTTCAAGAAATTGAAACTAAAAGGTCAACATAATGAATAACTTCATTGATTTATGCATCGTGATTTATTTTTCAGCATTACTTAAAAGAAAAAAACGAAATATATGAAAACATTTATTGTTTATTCAAAGACAAATCATTCTCAAAAATGTTTTGAAAATCACTTTGGGCTTATTCCTATGCTTCTTATTTATACTACAAAGGTAAGCAGAGAAAGATATTTTGTAAAACACTTGTTATACAACTACTATATAACATATCTGAAAATCTCCTAACAGAAAATGACTCTAATTATATTATATCAGATGCATACTATCCTAGTAAACTTTAAGTTTTGTGAATATGGACTAAGATGATATATTAATTTCTTTCGAAGAAGAAATTTGATTTTTTTTAAGCAACACGTGCTTTCATTAACACAGCAAAAAGTGTCTATAATTCATTACAATTTTCACTTAGAAGATATTTTTTTTTCATGGTGGTAAACGCGCGATAAGAAGTTAGAGTTAATTTAAGAACAAAATATTCGAGGAGATCTTGTAACAAAATAATTAAATTAAGGAGTAACGTTTTCATATCTTCAATCTTTTGGCTTGAAAATGGAATCTATTCACTAAATTAATGGTAAATGTTAATATTGTGTGTCACAGTCCTATGGGAGAACAATCTACATTATGGATGCAAGTTTTCTTTTAGATTCCCATTCGTAAGCATATCTTGAGATTTTGGTTTCATAAACTATGTTTCGGAGTTTTTTTTTTTTTGCTGTTCAAATATGTATAATATCACAGTACAGACAGGCTCTTATTTCGGAAATAATGAAGGGCCTAAGAATATTTTATTATAGATTATTCAATGAAAAACACACATGTTTCCCTCTGTCTTTTAAACTTTTTTCTAGAGTGTATGTAAGTAAAATGTCATTCTGTTAAAATGTACGTCAAAAAATAACGAATACAAAGTTTTTAGATGTAATATATGCCTAGTTCATATTGAAAGTTACAAAAATATCGAAGATTGTATTTCACATTATTACTTTATTTCGTTTTCTGTCAGTTATTGATTCTAAACTGGAAAAGTCCAATTTGACCATCAATATTTCTCCAACCGAATATTTGAAATCATTTAATATATTTCATCAGTATTAACTAATAAGTATGAATCATTTATCACCCAATAATTTTCTTCGAATTTTAAACTTTAAATTGTATGGGAATAGCAGATATCTATCACTGCAATAATATATTATGGTACTTAAGCAAAGCATAGCATAAATAATGGTCAAAAATAATTCTTATTTTTTACTATCAGATTATAAAATTAACTCCTACGATGTAAGATTTAATTAAATTGAAAAGAATATTGATGTAGCAAGATATGTAAGATAGCTAGGAACGAAAGGTAATTAATCTTAAAAGGCTAGATGCTTGTAAGAATTATTTTAATACTGCTACAAATATAAATTTCTGGATCTTCAGTAAGTGATAGTATGACCATTTTCAAAGTACGATATTCCATAGTATTAAGTATACTCCTTCTATCCCGAAAGCTACTCAAATGATTTGAAGTCTGTTCAAACGAAGTTTAAAAATTGTCGGTCTTTCTTGTTGAATTCTGCAGTCACTAACAATTCCACTGAAGTCAATTCAGCTCAATAAGAGCTGTTGGAAAGGAATAAGTCTTCTACTCTTTTTGTCTGTAGGACTATAAGCGTTCTCCTTCTGCGCTTATCAAAAGAATAATAACTGAAATACTTTGAGCTGATTTGAGACGACTGCCTTAACTATGCCGTGCGCTTTCTGAAGGCTTAGAAATTTCTGAACAACAACAAAAAAAAAAAAAAAACAATTTAAATTATTTTAAGTGAAATTCATATTTTAACTATACAAATTGTTATGTTTGATTTACTAATGATTAAAATATGCTCGTTTAAGAAAACATGTTTGTCTTATTCAAATTAATTATATGATAAGCACATATGCATACGTAATGAGACGATCACAATTTCACCGCCATAGAATACATGAATAGATAGTAGTTGTAGTCAGTTAATTTATGAAACATTAACTGAAAAGGAGGAATGCTTGTTTTACTCTAAGAAAAAAGATATTAGAGACTAACATCCTTCTGTGATAGATTTTTACTGGTACATATGTTTAACTGTTGAATGGTTTGATGATTTTCATTCTCAAGGAAAAATTTGTACAACACAGAGATAGTTTAGAGGTATGCAAATCATATGGGATCTGAAATCATAAGGTACGTTGGAAAATGGTCTCGATATTGTGCTATGGAAGATAACACAAACGCTTGCAGTATGCCCTGAGCATATCATCAGGCTATTGCAGGGGTACATAGAGTTACTAGGAGCAACCTGCTATCATAAGAGAAAGCACTTCGCATGATCAAATGAGGAACAATTGTTATCTGCCTTTACAAAACAAAGTCCACTCGAGAGTATTGAGAAGAGAGACCCCTGTGCATATGAATGAGAGGGTCATATTCTTCTAGATTGAAGCTAGACTTATAATTGATTACAAATTAAGATAACACTCTTCAATTTGACCAGCTCATTTCACGCATCCAGTTATTCCAATTGTTTTGTATGATGTTTGTGTGTGAGTGCATTCGTAATAACATTGTAAGTGGTACCTCCATGGAACTGTAACGATGGTTATAAGAAAAATTAAAACATTTCGAAGTCAAAAGATTTTAAGAATGTCAATTGTAGTGTGTTCTATGACTAAAGTTAACATTCACTAATCACGAGTATTTTATCCTTTGCAGTCTTAGGGTAATGAAATTCGCATACGGAATTTCGAGAAGATCGGGAGGTTTCATTTTTTTATGTATTGTTTCAATGTATTATGATTCAATGGTCGGGCCTCCTAATAGTCTGTTTATTTATAATTTAAAACTAATAGTGATTATTAGTCTCCAGATATGTTTTTAGAATTCCAACAGAAATAGAATCACATTTAACTAAATATACATTAAAAATAACTTGAGTCGAACCTTGTAAACAAGGCTAGTGATTTATTTTAAAAAGTTATTTATGCACACGAGATACACTTGGAAATATTTTTTTTATAATTCTTATGTTAAGAAATTTATTAAAATTACACAGAAAAAAAGTGTGTATATGTGTGGGAGGGAGCACACACACGAATAGATTTTAATAAACTGCTGTTTGTAGAAAATGCAACACCATGAAGGAATCATCAGAATCAAATGAAATTCGCAGCAAATGTCAATTATAGGATATTATGCAAATTAATAAAGTTTCAGAGCCATCGCGCGTGCGCGGCGCCCTCTGAATTGATGCTGAAAGCGTATAAATAAAGTGCTGTAGCGGGACGTTGAAAAAAGTCTATGATTATTTGTTAGTGGCAAACGTTTAGTGAGACCTGAGTATGCCTCCACGACGGAAGAATAAGAAATTCAAGCAACTTACGGAGTTTGAACGAGGGAGGATAATCGGCCTTCGAGAAGGAGGATTTTCCTATCGCGCAATAGCAGCTCGTATGCAGCGGAACAGTTCCACAGTGATGCGAATTTGGAAGCAGTGGACCGACGAGCACCGAACAACTCGAAAAACAGGCACTGGACGACAGAAGGTGACGTCAGAGAGCGATGATCGACACCTGCTCCGCATGGCGGTGAATGATCGCACAGCTTCCTCCAGGCAGCTGGCAGCACGTTGGTCTACTGCTACAGGTGTACAATTGTCGGCTTCGTCAATTCGTCGTCGTCTGCTGCGCCGTGGATTGCGTGCAAGGGTGCCTTTATACAGGATTCCCCTCACGGCGAATCATCGACGGCTGCGTCGGCAGTGGGCTCTTGAGCACAGAGACAGGCGAGCTGATTGGCACCAAGTTGTCTTTTCAGATGAATCACGCTTCAATTTGTGGACCCATGATGGCCGTGTTCGTGTTAGACGTTATGCCGGTCAACGCTGCCTTCCTGAGTGTATTATTGAACGACATAGTGGTCGAACACCCGGAGTTATGGTCTGGGGTGCGATTTCGTATCATGGACGATCCAATTTGATACGAATTGAGGGTAATCTCAATAGCAACAGGTACGTCCGTGAAGTGCTACAGCCCGAAGTCGTTCCTTTCCTTCAAGGCATCCCTGGAGCTATCTTTCAGCAGGATAATGCACGCCCACATGTTGCGCGGACTGTTCGAGACTTCTGTTCAGCACAACGCATGCAACTTCTTCCTTGGCCTGCTTATTCACCGGATATGTCGTCTATTGAGCACGTGTGGGATATGGTTGGTCGGCGTCTCGCTCGTGATCCGCGTCCTGCAGTTTCCAAAGACGAACTTTGGTTGCGCATACAAGCGATATGGAATTCTCTTCCTCAAGCAGATATTCAACATCTGTTTGACTCCATGCCACGTCGTATAGCAGCACTTATTGCAGCGCATGGTGGCTGCACCAAATACTGATTTCGGACGCTTAATTTGTTTCTTTTGTTTTGAAAATTTCATCATTTATTTGTATCAGTACAAGTCGTTTCTGCATTAAATTTCATTTGATTCTGATGATTCTTTCATGGTGTTGCATTTTCTACAAACAGCAGTATATATTCCCTGTGAAGTTTATTTTTGGATGCAAAATATCCCTGATGCGTTTGTATTAAAATAGGAATAAACAAGTAGCTCTTAAAGTTACGTTAGTTAAATATTAGTCATTAAAAATAATAATTGGGTTCTTCGAAATCATTAAACGTGATCAAGTGGACAAGGTTACTAGCACCCTGTTAAATTTCTTGATAGCTTAAGTCAGTGATAATAATTATTCAAATAATGAAGGCAGCACTCTTTAATCCTCTCTAGTTGTAATCAGATTTTAGAGCTATTTGTCAGTTTCAATTACGCAAATTTCATAAAATATATATGTATTTTTTATATAATAGTCTGATTGATTTCAAAATTACGAAAATGGTTTTTTTGGCTTCTTGAAGTATGTTAATCCATTAATTCAGAATAAGAGACATTTCGTTCTTTTATGGGACATTCACGGAGAAAAATTGCTCATGAATTTACTTTTAGACCCATATAAATGTTTATATTTGAATGGAAAATGAGAGAAAAATTTGAACATGTAAGATTAGAAAAGATAAATATTAATTGGATTTAATAAGGATATTTACAAAAGCTAAGAGCTACTAAATCATGAATTTTTGAAAATATTATATACATTTCAAATTATACCGCAGTTTAAATCATATTACGATAGATTTTTATTGCTATTTACTATGCTAATTTACTATTTATTAAAATTAAGTATTAATTTTAAATTATCGATATATTGGAAGGACAAATTGTCTTAAAGTATAAAAAGTTTTACAGTGCTCTTTTAAGCTTTTTCGTCTTGAGTAGGAATGAAAATGATAGTATATCTCCCGAATCATTTGAATAGCCCTGTTCAAAATTTTAGGGAGAACACAAAATAGAAAAGAGAAAAAGGCAAACGGGCTTTCAATAAAAAAACAAGATAACTTCCTAGAGCCAAAATTGAAAAGATATGGAATTAACCTGTGTATTTGATTTAATTCAATCTCACCTATACGATAGATATAATTAAGTTTTCACATAGGAAAAAATGGTAAAATTCTTCTCAGCACTTTTCCCGAAGCTATTTAAATTCTTTTGTTTATATTCAGCATTAATCAAAGGAAAGTTGTTTTGAAAATATCTCTAAATCATGTCTCTAAATCAAATGGGAACTTTATATGACAAGTAAAAAGATTATAAGACATTAGGGTGACAATTTTCAAGATGGGTTTTTGGCGATTACATACTTTTGAAGTCGATTTTTCTTTAACATGCTGTTTAAATAATACGTCTCTCTTTCTTTTAGTCTTTGAATGTGATCTATTTATATCGATAAAAAATTACCAATGAGGTACTGCAATTTGAATAAATTGGCAATTAATATGCTCATGCTCACTTCAGAAGATTCGGGCCTGGTTAAGAAGTTCCAAAATCAGTTGGCCAAATCCTGATTAGAGCAAATGAGTTTGGTGGTAAATAAGATTTCCCGCCAAGTGACAGAGAAAAGAAAGATTGAATTAAGAAATCCTTTAAATCATTCTAGAGGTCATGCGCTAGAAATTAAGACTATTACTGTAGGATTATAACTAAAGTAAGTTAACTAAAACTGTCAAGGAAAAGAGTTCGGCTGTTACTTCAATTAATAACAAAGTGGTTCTAAATCCCATGAATCAAAATCTAACGAGATAATATAAAGAAACTAAACAGTTTCTTATTCATACAAATTATATTATAAACTTTTAACTTGAAAAATGCATCAAAAATGAGTTTTAATTTGAAAATATCAAATAATGGACTAAACAGAAGTGAGGAAATAAATACAAAACAAATAAATTCACAAATTAATGTCTAACTACAAATCTAGACTCATCGTATGTCAATTTAATCCTACTACTATGAAAAGACATGCAATACGCAATGCAACACACAAGGAAAGTAATACTCGTATCTCCTGCTCAGGGCATACACTCAACTCGTATTCTACACCTTCTTTAATTTCTCCTATTGAAAGCTTCTAAGAAGTGCAACGTATACAAAACTAGAAGGTATAGTTCGCTTCATTTCTTAACCGAAGCGCATTGAGAAATATTGGAGAATGAGAATAAGCTTGTAGGAAGAAGTAGACTCAATAGATGGAATAAAAACACGCTGAATGAAGTAATAAAAATAAGACTGAACCCTACAAGTTTACCAAATTTATATCTAATTTGGGCAGTATATTACACATTCATGAAATCAACAATCAGAAAAAAAGTGTTTACTTCTTTTTCCCCTTCTAAATTTGTTGAGAAAACTTAAAAAAAAACAACTAATTTTAATTTAACTTAAACCAATACTTTCTAATGTAAACTTATTTTGGCTGTCCATTTAAAATTTGGTGTTTATGCCTGCAACGATTTGAAACACCACTTTTCCAATATTTAAAAAAAATTCTTTGAATATTGAGTATAAAAATAAAAATAATAATAATTCTGAAATGAATAATATCACAAAAATGTTCTAATAAGGATTCCGCACGTTCAAAGACTGGCCTTGGATTCACTCTTAATTCGAAAACTTTTAATTTTACCATTAACTCAAAAAAATTTAATTTTACTTTCACAGATCTTTTTTTTCTCTCGGGAGTAGCCCGTGAATGGCTATATTTATCATATTACAGAAATCTAGTCTTAATCATTTCAAAATTATCGTATTTGTACTAAATGGTTACTGATGGTCGCCAGACAGCTGTGTGATAATACTTTCAAAGTAAAGAAATTTTTATTTTAAATCCCAGGTCATGGGCAACTGGTCCAAGTCCTAATTTTATTTGAGATCTGCAATGTGAAATAATAACTTATATACTGCTGCCCTTTAAACATAACTTGGCCAAAAGGTACTTGGGTGTCGTGGTTAGGAAGTTAAGAAAATGAGGTATCAGTTTACATAGGAGTCATTCGTGGCACTTAAACATGGTACAGAATTATGAGGTCTTTCACTAATAGTCGTAGTGCTGCTTCTGATGCTGCGTTATTTCATTGAAATCTCGAATGAAATAGTTGTTTGATATTACTGATCCCTGGTATCAAGTAACTTAAAAGAGGAATTTAAAAATAAGCCACGTTAGAGATCTCATTAAATTACATTAAATTCGAGAAAATTGTGTTAAATTACGCATAGAGAAAAACCATTTTCTTGTCAATGACTTGAGAAAAATATCAGTTATCTATAAAAATATAAGGAAACAAATATTTAGTTAATAATTTTATCGTAATTTTAACTAGTACGAAATTTTTTTATAATTTTACTTATGTATATCTGTTAGAGCCTCAAAAAAAAGATGATTATTTGTTTTGTGATTTTTTTTAGAAACAGCTTTTTGCTAGGGAATTATTTTGCTATTTCAAATCATAAATATGCTTAAGGTATTATATTTGTCATGGAAAAAACATATTGAGACACTTGTCCTAACAACGAATACGCATCATTGACTCTACAATCATACTTAAGTTTATTTGACATTTAAAGAGGCATATATTTCGGTTTGATGAATAAAGCTAAATAATAGAATTCTCAGTTAAGAAACAAATTAATTTCTCTCACCGAAATTCAATAAATCCTTTATTTAAGGCAATTGATATAAAATCCCCTCGAAGATCTGGCTTCTCTCCACTGTACGCAATCAATCCATCATTAGCCTCGGGTCTGAATTCGAGAGTTACTTGCATGGACTTGTGGGCATCTCTCAAGATTGGAAGAGCAATGTATGAATCTTCTCGGAATCTTGGATACTTAGCTTCCACAGCTTGAGAAAAAGAGAGCAAGAAGAAAGATGTTAAATGTACAATACACAACAAGGACAACAAATTTTTAAACTAAAGTAGTACAGATTCTAGAATATTCTGAAATGTATGATGGCGCTATGAGTACTATATACACGAAAATTACTGCAATCTTCCTGTGTGTGTTAAAGATCAGAACAGGTCTGAGCACTTGCCCGGCTAGCTGAGTTGGTAAAGTTAGAGAATAAAGTTTTTCTTGACTCTCGAAAGTGAGATTTTCTTTTTAGATTACAGGAAAAATTTGCTCAATAGTGACTTTCCAGGCTCATCAGCTATCGTGCTGAAATATTTCTTACAATATGGAATGCAAATTATATTCTTTCAATTTTTCCATACAATCATAAAAAATTCAAGTAAAATATTTTCATAATCCTATATAGTTTAATCATTACAGGAGGGATGCTCTCCGCAACTATTTCTTCCTCTCCCCGTAATACCTCTGGATACATATATTTTTTTTAAATAAAAAATATTTCTAAGGACTATAGTGGAGGATTTAAAGTGTTTGGTACCCGGCTCCCGATTGAGTCTTTTAGATCCTCTTTTCCCAAAGTCCATGATTAAATCATCATTAACATAGTGTAAAATTTTAATTGCATTAAAAGTTAGTTAAAAGAGTTACAAATTAAAAACTACTTAATTTCTCAACAATTACTAAAGAAAAGTTTTGACTCTTGAAAGTTGTAGTATTTCCTACAAATCGGAATACATTTTTTCTGAGAGTAAAAGCTTATAGATCAGATCTTGGTAAAAATCATACTTATAATGTTACATAATGTAAATAAAATATACACGTTATTTCTTACCTTGTTAGATATATCTGTTGTACTTATAAATTCTTTAATTGCTAATTTAATGACAGAAATATGTATTTACTTGATAGAAAAAAAAAAATTAAAATTCAGAACATTTAAGTAACGTAAAAGAAAAATATAAATGATAAATATTTAAGGTATTCATTAAATTATGATTTAAGTAAGTTTTTTCTGGTTACGCTTGATAAGTTTTTTTCTTGAAATCTCATTTCCACTTTTAAAAATAGGAGAAAAAAATTGATTCCAAAAATTGATACTAAAACTGCTTTTATTTTGTAAAATAGAACGTTAATTACGGAATTTTTAAGAATCAAAGGACACTTAAAAAGTTATCAGAAGTTAGACACACATCGAAATCGGAAGTTGAATACTTTTCTTCAACTTTTAGTCATTCAATAAAAATTTGAGATAAAAATAAAAATAACAGTTTTAAAGATTTTACAGTCTTAGATATGCTTTAAGTACATATTTCTCACTATTTACTTATGAAAATTCTTAGCAATATTCATTCCATGTTATCTCGAAAAGAAGATTTGTCCTATAATCAATGATCAGAATTTAACCTCTAATTCACATTTTATGAAACTTTTTTTGACATAACTCGATATTTTTTGTGAAAATGAATGCTTTATTTAAAGAATGTGGTAAAAAACATGTCACTCAAAGTATTGCAGATCATTAGTGTCTACTTTCTCTCATCTTTCTGGCAGCATATGAATTCCACATCAGAAAAAACGACACATCTTTTGAGGCTCTCCAGAATCTACGCATTTTTTGGTATCTTCCAAAAAATGGAAGTGCTGCTCTGCCAGTCTATGTGCCATCGAATGGAATAAGTGATAATTGGAAGAGGCTGCGTCCGGTGAGCATATAACCAAAGCCTAAATCACACAGAATGCTTGGCGAGAGACTACACAGTCAAAATGTTTAGCGAGAAAAGCTTTGATGCGTGCTTATGTTGAATCTCTGGTGTGACATCTGATTACTAGGAAGAAATCTATCACTCCCTGGAAAAGTATTCCATGTAATGATTTTAATGAATTAAAACATTTTTCAAAAGTTATGAATGGACTTTAAACTAAAGGATTTAAATAAATCTGCAATATTAGAAACTTACTTTTTTTAAAAAATGTATAATGTAATGATAAAAAAAATGAGAAAGTTTATACTTGTCGTGATAGTTGGAACGTTGAAGAAAAAACCATAGAAGGAAAAGCTATTTGGAAAAATTTGATGTTCAGTTAATGCATTTTTCTTAATTAGACATGAATGCACGATGAATTAAATAAGAATAGTACAAGTATATTATGTTTTAGTAGTGTTTTAATACAGCTTTCTTGTGAATCTTTACTTAATTAAATGGTAAGGTAAAAAATTGTTTCATTACATTTCTTTATGCATTTTCTGTTTCCTAAGAAAGTTATGTATTGAAAGCAGTATTTCTGTTGATGTTTGAGAAAAAAAAGATTTATATATTTGGATATATAAATGCAAAACATTTTATGTAAAATTTTTGTTTAATAATAAAAATTATATTCTAATTTGTACACTCATTTTAATAACAATCGTTTTCAGTTGATAGGAGTACATTTATTTACATAAAAAGGAGCAAAATATGGGGATCATAGCCTATGTTGTTCAATATCCCACAAAATACCAATCAATCAAGAAATAAAATATTCGAAATGTGCAAAGATATCTAATAATAATATGCAGTAGAAACTATGAATAATAAAATACCATGAAGTTGTTTTCTCAAAAAGCAAGTAACATTTTAGGTTCTTGGTTTTATGTGACTGTTCTATGCCTGTTAAGTAGTAAAAAGTTTGATTGTGAACATATAAGAAAAGTTTTTAGATTGAAAAATGAATAACTCAAAGTGAAGTTTTACAATAAGGACAACATATACACATTATGGCATGGAATAAAATATTACAAGTAATTTTTTGGATGTTGCATTCCATCAGTTTGTATTAAAAAGGAAATTATTTTTTCTAAATCCTGAAACTTTTGGGTATAATTGCTATTATCATCAAGTGTTCTTTTTATTTTGTCTCTAAAGGGATGACAATTATCAATATTATATGTATAGACAAAACACAAAATAAGATTAAAAAACAAGAAATATATTTTTCTTAGTTATATAAATAGGACATAATTATTTTACCTTGATTTGATTCCGAAATTTTTAACTTGATAATATTTTTTGATAACACACACACACACACACACACACA
>BMAW01030898.1:1023949-1037550 GCA_019974015.1 Nephila pilipes | reverse complement strand
AACACACACACACACACACACACACACACACATATATATATATGCATATATACTTATCAATGATGCTTATATATTTGAAAATAACGAATCATTAAAAATTTTTTCCCTTCAAAATATTATGATATTTTATAATATCTACTAATTTACAAATTTTAATATAGTTAAACAGTTAAAAAAAACATTTGCTTGTGTCAGAAAGAGTTGACCAAAGTATTTTAATGTAGTTCACATCTCGTTCACGATGTATGAATTTATATCTACTCAAAAAAACAATTGTGAGCATCAAGTCCTTTTCAAACACAGAAGAGAAAAATAAGTTTAAAGTTTTGAAGTTCAGAAAAATGAATGAAAGACTTGAAATATTGTATTCATTGTTATATATATTATTACTCTGATTAAATAAAGTATTTTGAAAGCAGAATCCATCGTAAGTTACATATTTACTTTACATTATAGGAACAGTAAGTAGAGTGAAAGTTGAAATATATATCAAATGCACTATCAGTTTGTTTCTGAATTTATTTTACTCTTTAGAAGTGTTTGTTAGTATGTATATATATTGGAACTTAGCAGTTATAGGGACCATGCATCGACATACATTGAACACAGCAACACATTGAAGAACAAGTTCTGTTCTGTCATAATGTTTGTAGTCACTAAAGTCTCAACAACTCGGCAAAGCAGTTGCCAAACCATGGTATTCTATAACCGATAGTACCCATATATATTGTGCGAAAATATTTAGCATCATATGATTAACATGAGCTAATAAAAAATAGTTAATTTTTTGGTCATTTTCAGGGTACTGCGTCCCCTTAAGAAAAAAATAATTTTTTCAAGTTTTGTGATTCATTTATTTCAATGTGTAAATTTCATTCTAATAGTTAAAATATCAATACCTAACTAGGAATTGGGTTAGCAGCTCCTCTGCTGGCTACTATCCAAGCAAAAGTTGAGACACAATAACCAACATGATGTAAACTATTTTTTAATCTAAAATGTATTAGAATTTACCCTACAGTGGAATACAAATTTTAATCGCTGTAATTGAAGGAGAATCCATTATTTTTTAATAATTAAGTGAATATTATATTAACATAAAAGGATTAAAAGATTTTTTTTGTTCTTCAAAAATACATAATACATTCCTTACGTAAGATATATTTGCCATTAAATGTAAATATATTTTAAGTATGTCTATTTATTTTAAAGAAGCATTCCAGAATATTCATTCTCTTGTATAATATTGATAATATTGTATAATATTGATAAGTTATAGAAAAATATTGATAAAATGTGAAAAATAATTTTATGCATAACTTATGAAATACTTTTTTTTTTAAAATTTAGTACTTAAGTAAAGTTTCATAGTGATCTTTTGATACATAGATTAGATTATAGCTTTCGATTGTTAATCATTTTTAAAAGATCAATCAATGGTTAATTCAAAAATCAAACTTATAATCATGTAGTTGATACTTAAAAATTTCCGTGATTGTTATTTGTGCACAAAATGCTCGCAACACATATATAGTGTATGGTTTAACGTTTTGTAATGTTTATTAGGGAGGAAGAAGTGTGTACTTTATACATATTCATTTATATAAATTACAAAACAATTTCTTACATAATTTATCTATACAATATGTTGAAAGTTTTTCATATTGTTAGAACAAAAAACATTATGAATAACTTCATGAAATAAATTTTTATGAAGTCCTAATGTATAAATAATACTTTTAGATATTAATTTCAAAATGTATATATTTTTAAATTTTTACAGAAATATTCTATACAAAAGTACTTATTATATCCTGAAGGTATATGATCAGTTCTAAAATACAAATGATGAGTTAATGACTTAATTTGTTCGAAATTTTACATACCTGAACTCTCAATTTTGTAAATATAACTTACATGCCAAATAAAATTATCAATATGATAAAAGTTCACATATTTGAAACTGTGAAGAGCAACTCCACTTTAAAAATGTATGGAAGGCAAGATACATAAATTCAACGAAAGTTACAACAAAAGTTTATTTAACATTTTGGCCCTACTCAGGCAATAAAATAGGACCTACTATGGAGGCAAAAGGCAATCATAAACATTTTGAAGAATCCAAAGTTTTGTCCAAAAAACATCTACTGGTCCTTGAATGGTTACCAAGGTGCATTAACAACAATATATATTTTTTTAAATTCAGAGTATAGTTGTTCAAAGCCAGTAATTCAGAATTAACTGTTTCTGAAATTCTTATATATGAGTTCATAAATTTTAATATGAAACTATTTTAACTTCTATAAGGCTTTCCTAAGCATCAACATAATTGTTTGATAAGAGGCAACGAGATTAGCAAAATGTACTAATCAAGAAAAAAGGGCAAGTACTAGAATATTAGTGTGGGGGGTTATAAAGTACGTATGATATGTATGTTTCTATGTTTTTCTTTATGGTGAATAACTTACGAGCAATTTTTTTTCTAAGCTTTACACGTTAAAATGTCACAGTGCAAAAACGAAAGGATAATTTGTTATAATATTGTTCTAATTCTTTATAAGTATTTTTGTTTGATATTCTATTTTTCATATTTTATACCGTTGTAACAGATAAGGGCGACAATAAAAAAAAAAACAAAAAACCATCTTAACGTTTAATACGTTCAAACATCTTTCTGTTTTTGATTTCATTTTCCAAACTTAGATTAATTTTTGTATGGTTAAATATTAGAGGCATGAACGCATTTTTAAAAGGGTTACATAGCACTGCATCAGTAGCACAAGACAAGTCCAACAATAAATCACTTCACTGGCATGGTTAGGATCTAATATTTTTTACATTATTCAGAGAAAAACATTTTTGACAATTGTCACCCTTAAAGCTCTTTTCAAGATTTCATTCAATGTAAATTTTATGCTGACAATTACTTAACTAACATGCACCATACAGCAAAACAATTGTCTCCATTATTCAAAAATTACTAATGATTGAAATAAAATACCTTCTCACACACCATTTCAATTAATTACTACTTGATTTTTAAGAAAACGCCAAAGATCGTATAACTTCGAATATTTCACATAGCAACAGCCTTTTAATTTGCGAACGCTTATTTTTATTGACTTTTTTAATGAAACGAAAAAGATATAATTTAATTCATCCATGTATTTGATTCGATTTAAAAGAGAGCACTTTGAGACCTACAGCTTTCTCATCCATTTATTCGAAAGACTAAATTTAAAGATAAGCCGCAGCAGAAAGACTTAGTGCAATTTCAATAGCTCTGAAACCTAAATAAGAAAGAACAGGATCGAACGCGCATGTATGCTTACCGAAAAAGCGCTTCTCGCCAAACCGTTTGGCTATGCAGTTCCCGCCAAGCGTTCAGAGTGGCTTAGGCTATGGATATATGCGTTAGGTGAATACGGCGGGAGGGGCTGAACTTCCCATTTAAGCGTTTCCAAATGGGTTTTAACCAGTTTTGCAATATGTTGTCAAGTGTTGTTATGTAACAAAATCACCTTGTTGTGTCACTTCTCGTATAGTAGCTGTTTTTCCTTTAAGGTTTGGCTGAAACGCATCAATTGCAGTCAATAGCGATCTCCCATGATAGATTCGTTTAGGCTGAATAGCTCATAATAAATTACACTCTGCTGATCCCACCAGATGCAAAGGAGAAGCGTTCTGTATCACCAAGATCAAAATCATTATTTTTGAAGCATCGAAACCAGTCTTTGCATGTATTTTCCGACTGAGTATACTCACCTTAAGTCTCAACAAGAATTTTGTATGCTTTAGTTGTAGATTTCTTTTGAATAAAATAGAAAAATAAAATTTCCCGCCTATATTTTTTTTTGTCACAAAACTCGACATTTTTAGAACTAAGAAGGAAACGTTGTTTACACTGTGGCGCGAACTAACATACAATGAAGTTCAAACTTACAGACAGAACTTCCTTGTAGATGCATTATCATCTGAAATCGCATGCATATAATTCTGGTAATGGTATCCGTTATAGAAAACAGCGTGAACTTGTTCAGGGTACTATTATATATATATATATATATATACATACATATCTTTGTTAGTAATAAATATACACAAAGATGTAATATGTCGCTATCCCAGTAAGATAAATTCTTATCAAAAGTCGCAAAAAAATTAAGCGGAAAAAGTTTGATATGAACAGCTGGACCCGATAACTCGCGATAGTTGGACTCCATAGTTATTAAACCACGAGTTTAAGTATTTACATAAATAAAAAAAACATAATAATTCCAACATCGAAATGAATTTTTTGCATTACGTTTACACTCTATCGACACTACTTTTAATTATATCAGAAATCACTTACGCAACAATAAGAAAATCTTTGTAACTCTTAAAATTTAACTAATAAAAAATGTTTTAATGCACAGGTAATCTCATTGATCGTGATAAAAATTAGAAATTGGAACATTTCACTTTCCAAGAAATACTGATTTATATCCAATCCAAATATTCAATCCAAAGAAAAAAAAAGTATTACAATGGTCTCTCTTAGCCACAAACTCTTAAAAGACAACCTTTAGTTCATATCAGTTAGTGGAAATTTTATCTCCTCTCTTTTGTGACGAAAGTCACCGTCTTAATTCAACACCATTTTACCGTCAAGCACTCTTTGTGATCAGGGAACTTGTGGCCCCTCGTCGCTTTCCCGTTGTCTCGACATTCTGTGAGTGGACTACTCCCCTCGTTTTTTGTTTTCTTTGCATCTTATTCTCGCTTCTTTGCCGCTTTAATACTTAGACTTGGATAGAGATCCGATTTTACTACCTCATTTTAAAACTCTTTATCTGAAACGTTTGGGATTCTTTTTAAGGTTGTGACGGGTCTATCCGCGACCTTGTCATTAACAGTCCTCTAGGGGAATTTTCAGTCTTTAGAATTTATTAGAATGCTTCCTCCGAAGAAGAGAACGTGATCATGCTAATTAAGACTGATATATATATATATATTATATATTATATAAGCTTTCAGTAAGAGAAGGGGGAGAGAGAAGATAGATTTGTTCTGTAGCTGAGCTTCTGTTAATAAACTAGTTGTTTTAGAGATGTCGACCCTTCCTTCCGACCCTACGTCATTACAATGGCGCCCCGTTTGCCCAAACCTAGAGGTAGGAGTCGGCTCTAGTTTTAAAGCATTACCTGAATTTTTTTTTTCCGGAAAGGAAAACGTGTTGGAGTTTTTAGATAGTATTGATAATCAGGTTTGTTATTTTCGTATTCCCACAAATTTAGCTTGTGCTTACTTAAAGGGTCATTACCTGGAAGGGCAAAAGATTGGTTCGAGGTAATAGGTTCTTCGTACGTGACGGGAACAACAACAGACTTTGCACAATTAAAACAGGCATTAACAAACAGTTTTCCGGTGGTCAGAAATAGGTCGGAATTAGAGGCTGAGTTTTACTCGTCGCACCAAGTTAGAAGTCAGGCACCGTCCGATTTTGTTTATAAATTATTGAAGATACAGAAAATCCTTAATTTTGAAATGACGGAAGAAAAACTGTTGAATCGCATCATTATGAGATTATCCCCACAAGTAATGGATTATGTAGAAGTTCGAGGTCCCACAACAAGGGCACAACTAGTACAATTAGTAGAAAAGTATGAGGAACGACATGGGTGTAAAGAACCCCCGGGTTCGAGCAATAATGGAGGAAGAAAGGAATGGGATTCGAGTAGAAGGTTGCCCGACAGTCGTTTCGATGGAAACTGGCGGAATAGAAGGGTTGATTATAGGCAGAATGACGCGCGGTTAACTAATGTGAATTCGAATAACTTTAGATATCGCGGAAGTGCAGAAAATCAAGGGTTCGAGAACAGAATTCGGAATGATCGAGGTGATCATAGATTCGATAGTTGTAGGAGTCGCAATGATTTTGCAAATGGAGGATCGAGTGATGATTAGACCAGAGGGGAGCGTTCGCAAATTGAAGTAAACCCTCCTAGCAGAATGGCTACTATAAGGATAAGTCCTGTGGATCTACCGCAGGTGACCATACTATTACATGACACTTTTGTCAAAGCATTATGGGATACAGGTGCGAAAAAATCTTTTATTTCGGACGAGCTGTTTAAGTCATATTTTGCCTATAGGCCCAAGAAAAAGTCTAATTTTTGAGGTTGTCACAGCACAAGGTTCTAAATGTAGGAATTTGGGCATGGTTGAATTGCAGGTCAGAATTCGAGAATTCACGAAAACGTGGAATTTTCATATAATTGAAAGGATGCAGTTTCAGCGCATTCTGGGTGTTGATTTTATGCGGGAAATAAAAATAGCTTTAGATTTTGATAAAAAATCGTTAGTAATTCCAGATTCCGAGATTAAAAGGGTACCACAAATAGAGGAACAAGTGGAGATCGATCTCTCACATACGAAGCTAGATGATTATCAAAGGGAAGTGTTGAAAACTTTATTTAGGAGTTTTAAGGGACTTTTTTCTGATAAACCAAGGCTTACCCATTTTTGTATTATGAAATAGATACGGGTGATAAGCCGCCAGTGGTTCCTAGACCGTACAAGTATGATAGGGTCAAGCAGGAGATTATGGATTACCATGTAAATAAGATGCTGGATGAGGGTACGATTATACCTATCCAGTCTCCCTATACTTCTCCCGTGGTGTTATGCCGTAAAAATAATGGCTTACCTCCAGATTCCCCAAGGCCCCGATTTGCGATTGACTATCGCAAACTAAACGCAATCGCCAAATATCCACGGTATCCTCTACCACTTATTGAAGATTTAATTACAAACATACCGCACACTCGAATTATGTCCACGTTGGATTTACGATCCGGATATTTCCAATTAGCGGCAAGGATATTCCGAAGACGGCTTCCATAACTAAGAATGGTACGTACGCGTTCAAACGGATGCCTTTTGGTCTCTCCGGAGAGGCTCCGAATTTTCAAAAGGCGATAGACATTATTCTTAAACTAGTAATTGAGCAATTCGTTAGCGTGTACATGGATGACTTTATTATTTCGTCTCCATCGTTCACGCAATACGTTAACACTTAAGAGAAGTTTTTAAATTGTAGCAGGAAGCAGGTTTGACTTTGAATCAGGCAAAGTGCCATTTCGCATATTAAAAGTTGAAATATTTAGGTCTAGTGATAAGTCACGAAGGGGTTCGAACAGATGAATCGAAAGTGAAAGCCATCACCGAGATGAAACCTCCGAAAAATGCACTGGAAATGGAAAAATTTCTAAGAATGACTAGTTGGTATCATAGATTTATTCGGGATTATGCAGAAAAATGCGAGCCACTGTATGCACTTAAAAGGAAAAAAGTCAAATTTTTATGGTCCGCGGAAGCACAAGCGACATTTGAGGAGATAAAAAGGGCAGTAACAGAAGCATTAGTATTGAAGTTCCCAGACTTTGAAAGCCAGTTTGTGTTGTATATTGATGCGAGTGATGTAGGGTTGGTGCGGTTTTGACGCAGAAACAGAGACCTATTGCATTCACGTCCAGGACATTGAGCAGAGTGGAAAGGAATTATACGGTTACGGAAAGAGAATGTTTGGCGGTCATTTGGGCATTAAATAAGTTTCGGACCTATCTAGGGTCACTACCGGTGAAAGTTATTACAGACCACGCAGCGCTAACAAAATTGACGAATGGCAAGAATTTGTCCAGCAGGAGGGTAAGGTGGCCACTTAAGTTAGCAGAATTCAATGTAGAATGGAAACATCGCCCAGGAACTCAGAATTCGGTGGCGGATTTGTTGTCCAGATACCCGGTAGAGAGCATAACTGAATCTAAGATATCTTGTGCGGTTATTCGATCGTTATTGTTGTCATCTAGGGAGCAGCTCATTGAGGAACAGAGGAATGATTCCGAATTAGGTCATATTTATAGATTTTTAGAAAATCTCGAGGATAGCTCAGTTAATGCGGTAGTCTGCGAGAATTGGTCACATAATTTTCGGCTGATAGATAATTTGCTGTTCTACGCAAAATATTTATCCACTCTTAAAGAATTGTGAGTTTACATTCCTAACTCTCTGCGAATTTATGTTATGCGCGAGTTTCATGACAATCCAATGTCTGGAAACCTCGGTAAAAGGAAAACTTATTTACGAATGAGAGATTCATGTTATCTTCCATACATGCGCAAATATATATATATAAATATGTTTCCACCTGTGATTTGTGCCAGAGAATTAATTATAGAAACGCGTTACCAGCTGGTCCTTTAATACCCATTGTAACTAATTATCCTAATAAAAGGGTTTCGTTCTGATTTGTTAGGCCCATATCCAGCTCCTAGACCGGAACGATATAAATTTATTTTACTAATAATTGATAATTTTACGAAGTGGGTCGAGATAGTACCCTTAAGAAAAGCCTCGGCTAAAGCTATTGTGAATGGCTTATTTGAAAATTACATATCTCGTTATGGAGCTCTTATACAAATGATTAGTGATAATGGTCCCCAATTTATCTCCGAGGTTTTTGAGCACATGTGCCAAAGGTTGGACATAAAGCACATAAAAACGGTCGCGTATAGACCGCAGTCGAACCAAACAGAGAAGGTTAACCGTACCCTTCTCCAGTGGATTTCGAGTTATGTAGAAGAAAATCACGAGAATTGGGATAAATTTCTCAAAGAGTTCGCCTATGCGATAAGAACGGCTGTACACGAGACAACTGGTAAAACTCCTGCATAACTATTTTTAGGTCGAAAAATAATAACTCCATTTCAGAAGTTGGTGATGGTAACGGGAGGATCAGACTTAGTGTGTGGTAATATTGAGAAATTGTGTGAAGAGGCTAGGCGAAATACTAAGATTCAACAGGATAGATGGGCAAAATATTATAATAAGAGAAGACGAGAAGTTAATGTTAAGATAAAGGATTTAGTATTGGTGCAGACACATCCTATGAGCACATCCTATTTTTATTAGAATGCTTCCTCCGAAGAAGAGAACGTGATCATGCTAATTAAGACTGATATATATATTGTATAAGCTTTCAGAAAGAGAAGGGTGGAGAAAGAGGATAGATTTGTTCTGTAACTCTGAGCTTCTGTTAATAAACTAGTTGTTTCAGAAATGTCGACCCTTCCTTCCCATCCGTCCGACCCCTTATCATTACAAGGTTACGCCAGCTCATTCAGATTTTTGTTAACTTCTTTTCAGCTTTTTCTTCATTGTTGCATTTCTTCCAAAACTTAGCAAAGGGTTTCGTTCCCACGTCTTCCTGTCTTTGACTTAGGTCTCTGCTTGTCTGTTCTTGGATGCTTTTTAAGGTTTTTTTCTCCATCTCTTTTAGTTTTGTTTCCATAAAAACATTTCTGCTTTACCACTACTGTTCTTTTTTACTCGTTTTTAGATGCACAAACACCATTTGACATATTTCTTTATTACGTTTCTGATTCCTCTCACATGGAGTATAAGTTTGCTATTGCAAATTGGAATTTATGGGCTGTTTATCCCCCTATTTTCTAAAATTGAAAAAAAAAAGTATTAATGTATTCTCTTAACATAAAGTCGTGACGTCATTTGATAAAAAAAAAGGATTATTCCGAATCTCAGTAAAAGGAAGCCATAGTAAAGCCGAGAGTTAAACGGACACACAAGTGAATAGGGTCCAACTGTATTACATAACTCATTCGTAACAGGAAAAAAAAAATCCTAGGTCACAGAAAAAGTATTTTATAGTAGTTAGCTAAAGCGCAATGAAGAAACAACTTCCAATTTCAGTTTGATTGGATTGAGTTAAAGTTGCAGTAGAAGCAACATTACACACACAGTATATATATATATATATATATATATATATATACTGTTTACAATTGCAGAATCTTCTTCAAATAACATTCAGCCCTCTTTTAAATCAGACAATTGTTCGAAAAAGGTTTAGAACATGCATTGAAATGATTATTGCATTTTTCACATATATTAACACGACGTATATCATTAGCTGACCAAAGGAATATAAAAGGAAAAAAAAAATGATAGTATTTTCTTAGGTTTGGTTTTATTAACGTCGCACTAGAGGTAACAAGAGGGCTATTGCCGACGGACCTCGTAATTTTTAACCTCGGTCAAGTGACGCGGACGACAATGAACCTGGCTCCCCTTTTCCTAACATCCACACCACGTCAACGGGAGGACTTTGAACTACGATAGATTTAACGTACATCAGCCCCGGCCACACTGTGAGTCCTTTGTAGCATTTTGGCTCGAACCCACGACTCGACGAAAACCACCGGAAGCAAGTGGATTTTTTTTAATATATAGAAACATTTTTCAAGATTAATATGCTAAGTATGTAATTTAAGGTTAATATGGAATGTATAAAGAATTTTTATACATAAACCATTGGTGATTACATAGAAATCTAATTATATATTTATGTTAGTTTTTATTCTGAAACACGTTTGAAAGTTACTAAAAACTTTTATAACATGTCAGTAGAAAATTCAGATAAAAACACGTTTTGTAATTATTGTTATACATATGTTGACAAAATAAAGCCTTATTCATTCTTCAAACAAATTGTAACACAATAGTATAACGAGAATTAACAATTTAAGAAAAGCATGATGCTTTATTTAGCAAGTGTCCTTCTACTTTTTGACCTAATTGATGGATGAATCCCCTCAGCTCTAAAACATAAGAAAAATATCCCAATTATCAATTAATGGGATTTCTAGTATTAGCTCATCTCCATATATTTAAAACGAAAAAATAGGCTTAGATAAGACGAATAAACAAGAGCAAGTAATTAATAAAACAAATTAAATCACTTAAAAATGATTGAATCACTTTTAGAACACCGAAAAAAATTCCATTATTGTTATTGCTGAACATACATGAGGGCGATAATATTATATATATATGTCTTATTAACTACATATTATATAAATTTTAACTTAAACGCAATTAATCAAGACAAAAATTGACGGAGTTTTAATTTAAAATTATTATTAATTTGCAATGTCGGGAACTGAAATAAAAAAAAGCATTAAATTAATTTTTTTTATAGAAAAGGAAATATTGAAGGTTGGATAAAGACAATTCTTTCCATTTTCCTTAATTTCCAATGATAAAAAAGAATAATTTGCTAATTTTGCCTCTAGTAAATTACTGTAATGATTATATGAAAAATTGGGCCACATCCTATTATAATAGATGTATTGAAATTGATAGGTTTCGGTACGTTTTGACACGTACGCAAATGCTACCAAATTTGACACGATGGCTACTGCACAAGACATAAAATAGTGTTTCTCTTTACGCCTAGTATCATTTTTTCGAAAGGAAAATATATTTCCTACAAATCACTTTACTAGCTCCAGTGCTTGTCAAATGTAAATATTTAATGTAATATTTCAGATCTTAAATGAAAATAAATTACTTGTAAGATATGAAGGTGGTTTTGTTTTTCAGATTTAGCATTAGCTTATTTCTGTTTGGGAAGGTACTTGCAGCGCCTTTAAGAAATTACAAGATCATTGAAGAATTCGTGCATTTCTGAACAAGTAGACATAATATACACATTTGAAGCCTGTGAATTGAAAATGGAATTGGAAATACTTTCTGTTCCTATTGTATAACCTTAAAAATTAGTCTAAATTTTATTAAGATCTACTCATTTTTCTAAAAGGTGAATCAAGCGTCTGTCAGGTGTTATAAAACCACATGAGAAAATTAGTATATTATATGTCATATCAGAACTATTAAATGTACGTGTTAGTATTTCATGACCTTGTTACCTGAGATACAAAAAATGCATGTTTTAATTGTATTACCCACGATTTATTTAAAAATGCCAGGGGGCAAAGAGTTATCTGAGGGTGAAATGAGAAAAGTTTTATTTTATATAAGGATATTGGTAAATCTGAAAGAGAAATAGCTAGGTTAATGAAACGTTCTAAAACTGCCATTCACAATGCCATAAGTAGAAAAGACGATTCAAACAAAATAAAACAATCAGGAAGAAGAAAAAGATTCTTACAATAGAGGACGATTGACAACTGAGAAAGCTCTTTTGACTCATGTAAAATTTCGGAACGTTTCAGTAAAAGAAAACTTTTCATGTCCGAAAGTTTGGACGAGTCTTTAATCAAACAGTAATACAAAATAATGAAAACACCGAAGTTATTAAACATCACTGAGAAAAAAGACCGAAAAAGGCTAAAAATATCATATCGTGGAACGATGAGTGTATACAAATTATATTTCCTGATAAAAAGAAATTTAACTTTGACGGTCCCGATGGCTAAAAAACACTACTGGCATGACCAAATCGAAGAATATTTCAGTCGTCAAATGGGAGAAGGATCAGTAATGGTTTGAGTAGCCTATAATTATGATAGATTTTGCGATTTACAGTGAACTTCGGGAGCGTGTTATTAGGGGAATATGTTATTTCGGGAGCTTTGAAACGCTTAAAACTTCTTAACAAGGACCTTTGTTGACACAGTTACACACGGTTGAAATAATCTTTACAGATTTTTTTCCCCTTTTCAATAAAGAAATATTTCATTGTCATTCAATATAGGGAATAATATTTATTTTGCATCCTTCAGACCGCAGGTGACCGTTTGAATAAATTCAGATTTCGTAAGCCAATTCTGATTTTTTAAATATATTCCTTAGTTCTTTTTATCCATTTATATGAGATGTTTTCTGACTGTGATCCATAGTTGAAAATTTAGTTCATAATTCCTTTCGTGATCTTGCTTTTTAAGATAACTTGGTTTCTTTCGAAAAATATGATTTTTAAAATTTTATTTCTGCTAAAAGAATTATTTCAACTCATCCGTTTGAAAGGTATCAGAACCTACACTGACGGAATATAAAATCCCAACTCTGAGAAGAAGTTCTGCTAGATAAATAAAATTTTGGAGGCGTGTTTGTACATTCTTATTAAAAAACATGTCTTTTTTAAATTTCACACTAGACGAATAAGAGTGGCGCTATTAGATCCAATATGAACTTGCGATATTGAATTAAATACGAGATACGAACTTCGTGTGCGTTACTTATCTCCCTATTTGGGTGTTTAGATTTGATGCAAGAATGCTTTTAAGTAATAGACGAAGAAGCAATATCAGCCCCTTAGTGAGTTTGAGTGAGGCTATACAACAGGACTACGAGAAGTTGGGTTTTCTTTTCGCGATTTTATAGAAATTCTTGACAGGGATGTATTCACTGTGCATGATTGTCGGAAACAGTGGTCACGGGAAGGTACTGGCTTACCAGATCTTTCTGCCTTAGAAAACACAAGAGACTTTATTGGACGATGAATCTAGCATCATCATCTATAATCAGTACGAGCCGTTGCTGATTTAACCCTTTGATGGTTAGGAGAATCAACAGCTTTCGATCTCTCTTGCTATGTGCAGTGTTACGATCAAACAGAAGCTGAAAGTGGCAGCTGTTTTCCCCTAGTTGCTTCTGAAAATATCACCCTTTTTGGACCATGATGCATATAGCTCGCTCGGTTTTAAATGATAATCTTTTAAGAACTATCTAATGTAATATTTGCAATATTTAATACTCTCCTTTTCAAACAATATATATATATATATATATATATA
>BMAW01030898.1:1005189-1015997 GCA_019974015.1 Nephila pilipes | reverse complement strand
AAAAAAAAAAAAAAAAAAAAAAAAAAAGAAGAAGAAGAAGAAGCTTTAAAAGTATGATTTCGTTTAAAATAAAAAGCAAAATAAAAATGTTTTGCATGCAAATTTTTATCTTTAAAAACTTTTAGTTTCTTCAAAAATTACATTTTCTGTCTTTTACAAGAGATTAATTGTATTGGTCAAATATTTAAAATTATATTTGCTTTTCTATTATGATACAACCTAAATATATTTTTATAAACTGGTGATTGTGCTAATACGTAATCTTTTTCTTAGAAGCAGAGTTGGTAACCCTACTTTTATCTCAAGATAATGAGTTATGAAATTTATCGCTAGATAGGCTTTCACTATTATCAACAGAAGTAAAACTAACAGTTGTGGGTAAAATTCTTAAAAAAAAATTGTTACATTTTACATATTCAAAACGTGGAGGGCATGTTAATTGTTTTCCTAGCGTCTATGAATTAGACGCTTCACGACATTCTATTTCATTTTTAATGAAATCTAATAAACCTGTAACACAATGCTTCTTTTGATTTTTTATTCAAATAAATTCTAGAACGAACTTTTCTGGAATAGATTATAACGAAACATACAATAATAACGAGCCATACGAAACTTTAGTAACACTTTGCGCTTTCAGATTCTGAACTGCAATTTCTGTTTCATCATATAACTTTCATACAACTTTTGCATTTTTGAAACTCTTTACAAGTTCTAGATTAAATAACTTATTCAAGAATTTACTTATAGTTTCTTTTAAAGTATTTATACCCTCATTACAATACTTTTAATTCAATTCTTATGGAGTTATCGCGTTGCTTACTATACCTACGAGTTCTGTTTTCAGGTAAGCAAATTTTCTACCTTATTAAGACTTTCATTTTTATCTATACTGCTTTCACAATTGCTCCAAATCTCTGTGAATGTTTTAGTCTCATGAATATTTTTCTAACAACAATTTTGGAAGTCTTAGAGTTTTGAGCACTTAACAGTTTAATCCTGCGTTGCTCAGTATTTTGAATACGGGTTTCATCTCCTTCTCCAACCACAGATAAGTTCATTTTAACGAGAACATTTTTCTTGTTATTCTTCTGAAGTAACTACATCAATTTATAAAGACCATACTTTAATTAATGAATAAACTACTTCATCCGTTTCTTCTAAGCTACTTTTTGTTTCTAATATTAATTCATGTAGTTTGTGTAATTCATCCCAGTCTTTCTTTACTAATTTTTCTCCATAATTTTTTAACAGTTTAGAGACTGTTCCTCCCTCAAAGTGGTTCGCTTTCGTTATAATCTACCTAATTCAATCGTTATAATCTTTTCGTCATTACGAAAATGTTTCTAAGATAATAATTATTAAATCAACGGGATTTAATACTTTTAAATTAAAAGAAAATATTTTCATCCTTTTACTCTATTTCTTAGGGAATGATCTAGATTTAATCTTAATTATTTCTATAGGTGTCAAATGTGGAGCTCAGTTGGTTAATTAATAAGTGAATTGTATAAATTTTAAATAACTTTTTTAAAACACACATGAATTTTCTGGCAAAGGCCACTCGAACGAGAATGTACTGAAAAGTGTTCGTCTTGTCCATATTAATTCCTTTGACCCTGAAGTTTCCTGTCAGAAATGGTGATTGTTAAGATCCCGCTCCGAAGCAGAGGATAAAAAAGAAAAACACCCCACTGCGTCATTTTAATATGGCGTTCACACACCTTAAAAAGGGAGAGAAATCACACAAGTTACAGGGGAATGCTTGAGCTTGTTCAGTATCCCCTACTTCATCATAAATTACTTACATGTTGATATCGACGACGTTTTCTGAAATAATTTTAACAAATTATCGAAACTACTGACGTAATTTAACAATGTTCAACCTTTTTGAACAAATTAAATTAAAAATAACACTTTAAAGATTATAAAACTAAAAACGTTCCATGTGTCCCCACCATTAGAAACACGAACGATATCCAGTGTATGTTTCTTTTTAATCAATGTAAGATTCTTCAATTAAATTAGTGTTTAATATTTGAATTTTATTTTCTTCTTGTCAGAATGAGACGAAATACTTTGTCGGATATTTATATAGTCAACACGGGGTTAAGAATGTGCGTTAACACATATTAAATACATGTTTTAATCGTTTTAATTTTTTTTTAAATCTAGAATGAATTATTTTTGGTATCCCTGTTAAAACTATATTGATACTCGATAATCAGAAAAAAACGCTGATTCGTCACTGCCACGGATTAGAGCAGGATTGAAGAAAGGTTGTTGAATTAAGGAACACAGATTAGAGTTATGATATTAATAACTTTATTATTATTATTACTATAGCTATAAGATATGGGTTACCGTTAGAAACATTCAATGGATATAAATGCAATATTAATCAAGATATTATGAAAAAGAATTCTAAAACTATTGATATCACCAAAATTAAGGAAATTGAAAAACACTTCATTGAGTTACAAAAAGATTTTAAGACAGAATATATAAAGTCCAAGTGATTATGCAAATAATACTACAGTAAAATGTTCAATAAATATTTTGAAGAAAATAATATTGAAATTATAACTAGTGATAGTGAAATTAACAGTAGACCAAGTGTATTCTATAAAAAAAATTAGTTTTCAAATAAATAAAATAAAATATCTCTCCATATATATATATATAGTATGTATCAAAAAAGTACTAAATTACTCTTGAATATATTTTTCATCTAAATAGAAAATAAAATATTCTTTTTATAAGGAACGATGGAATTCATAACCGACAATTGAGTTCATGCATATAACATCCTGAAAGTGATACAGAATGATAATTCTCAGACAATTTTTTAGGTTTTGAATCAATTTTTGGGGATAAGAATTCAATCGGGGGGAATGCGGAGCTTGCTGCAACTATTATCCTATAAGGAGCCAAGCTCTACTTAGAGATAGCAGTTGACATGATGACAAATTCGAGAAAAACAGACAGCTCGGCTTTCTGCCAAAAAGAAGAAAGATGAAAACTTGTTGACTGGATACACGTGGAAAATATTATCATGATGGCCATGCAGTAAAAGTCTTGCAGTAGACTGATGTTTTAATTCTAATTAAGCCCGTTTGATTTTTATCTTATTCAATTGGAAAAATTCAAAGCAACAAAAAAGCAAAACAAGCAACAAAAAAAAAGCAGACAAAGTAGTAAAAAGTAAATATGTCTAAGTTAGATAAAAAAAAAATATGGAAAAATTCAAAATGTGGTGGACATAATTATATATGTTTTGTCAGTTGAGCTGGCTAACATGGAAATTGAACGTTAACGGCGAAACTAAAAATTGAGAATAATACATTTCCATGAATTTAAAAAAAAAATAGTTACATCTGTTTATAAGTTAATTTTAAATGCTATACATTAAGAATTAAATGTTCTTTTGAATTTATTTTTTTGAATTTTGATTCTTTAAAAAAGAACAAGTTAACTCTAGCGCTTTTTCCAATTCTTTCAATTATTATATATATATATATATATATATATATATATATATATATATATATATATATATATATATATATATATATATATATATATATATATATATATATATATATATATATATATAAATTCAAAGAAAATTTTATCATCAAATATAATACACCTCTAAGGCAAAGAAAGATAATTAAAGCCAAAAGATAAAACAGGAAAAACAAAGCAGATACTAACACATAATTTAAATAACTTTAATGTAGCTCTTTTTATCCATAACTAAAAATTTGCCACCAAAAATAAATTATTAGATTTAAAGTTGGTAACGCCCTCTATTTTCTAGATTTACAATTAGGAAAACAAAACATCTACAACAAATAGAAGTTAGAAAGTTTTTAAAAAGAGATTGTTTAAAAAAATCAATACAAAAAATTCAATAAAAAATAGGAGAATTAACACGGAAAAGATATTAAATACAAAGAAACTATAATTCTTTTTACGATTTTAAGAAATTCATCTATTTTAAAAATTTTATGTTTTAAATTAATTTTTAAAAAATAAATTGGGTTATCAGTTTGACTACAAATATGGAAGAATTTGCTGAAATTATTTTGAAAATTTATAAAGGCATATAAATTAGTTTAATATTAAGTCGGATTTAACTATATAAAATAGTTCTAAATATATTTGAGTTTATGTTGGTAGAGCAAAGAATAGTACTTTATTATAGAAAAAATAGCTATCTCTTTTTGTCATATTTATAACTAATAATCCTATAATCAAGATTTAAATAAGAATGATAAAGTGGTAAATTTGGTTTAAAATCTGGGTAAAATTTATTTTAAAAAACTATTAGATCACCTATATTTATATGAATAAACTAAATTTATTGTTATCTATAAAGTTTTTTCCATAAAAATGTATGTATATATTAGCTCGACTCTTACTAGCTGGTCCACCCTTTGGTATTCCTTTATATTTTTTTATCATTATAAAATTTTTATTTTCTTCTAAAACCAGATTAATTAGAAATTTAAATTTCTTATGATATTGAGCTATTAATTTTTAATTTTTAAAATTAACAAGCAGAACTTTATATTTAAATCATCCATATCTGTTGAAAAGCAAACAAACTTTCAAAATCGGGACTATAAATTTAGTAAATCTCTTTATCATTAACATATTTAACATTTTATAATTATTTTTAAAAATAACACTCTTACCATAACCAGCAATAGTTTTTTTGGAAAATATTTTCTTAAATTTTACTAGCTTTAGTAATATAAGTACTGAAATCATTAATCATTTTCTAAATTTAATAGGTACAGTATGAAATTGAGGAGTTAAATAATAAAGCCTTCATCTTATTGGAATTTCTCTATAATTATTTATATCTTTGGTAAAAGTATCATAATTGGAAAGATGTCTATTAGTCATATTAATATAGCTGCCGGGGATGTCATCAATATAACAATTGATGAATTCATCCTACAGATTTTCTATAGAACCTTTAAGCTTAGAGTTCTTTTTCGTCTTAAAATTCAAATATTTAATTTCCTCATTAATACAGTATATATATTTCTTAAAAGGTTTAATAAGAAAATATATTTATCAGCCAAATTAATAAAACATTATCAATATCTTCATAAATTTTTTCTTAATATTGATATAATTGTGTGGGAGTCACCCCACTGACAGTTTTTAAATGTCCCGCAAGAACATCAGTGACTATACATTCTAACAAGAATAACAATTCAATAAAGAACACTTAAAAGAAGCTTAAATCAAGGAAAACATAAGCTGATGACCTAACCACCTAACAAAATAACAAAGATAAAGAAAGTCCAAAATTGAAAAAAAAACCTGGTAACTTCCGTGGGGATTCTTCTTCCGATTCTTTGCTTTCCAACAACGTACAGAATCAGGAAACAGTAATCAGGGGCCATACAGTAATCAGGAAGAAGTCATGTCTCCTGAAATCTGTGGTAGAATTCCGATATGCAAGAAAATTCACACTATAAGCTTTCCATTACAACGCCGTCCAGTTGTTCACCGCTTGTTCTAGGCCTATGCATTGAAGGGTGAAAATTGCTTGTTCAGATGTTTCTTATCACCCTTCAAATTTTTGCCCTGAGGTTCGAAACAACCTGTATAAATACATACACTAATGTGTAAAACTTAAGCAACTTTTCAGATTAGGCTTAACACCAAAAAAAATTAAGTGGGTGACATGTAATTCACACTACGGAGGCACAGTATAGCACTTAAAGGTTGATGAAAGCATAATAGCCAAAAAAAAAAAAATGAATCGTACACATACATTATATAATAAAGAAGAAAAAGGCTTTATTGATAGATGGCGTTAGTAAAAAATATTGTCTGACCTTGAGGAAGAACAACAAATCAAAGTCCCTTAGTAAGAGATATGACATCCTCTAACTGCAATGATTGCGTGACATCATCTGTTCATACTCAATACCAATTTATCTAGCAGTTTTTGAAGCAAAAGTTACAACAGTTCACGGAATAATTGTTTCAGCTGTCTGGTGCTCTCTAGAGGATATGATCTTGCTGCCAAGAGTCTCCCCGAAGTATACCACATGTGTTCGAGAGGATATAAATCAGGAAAGCACCCTGACCGATCCATTCAACATATACTCTCATTTCTCAGAAACTCTTCAACAACAGAGGTCCTGTGTAGACGTGTATTGTCGGCCACAAAAAGAAAGGTTAGACCAATGGCCCCTCGGAACAGACGCAAGTGTGAGAGGAAAATTTCATCACCGTAAGGATCTCCAGTAAGTGAGCCTCTTTCAAAAATATGGAGCTCTGTTCGTTCATTCAGCCTTTCCCCACAAGCCCTCCAGATCACCTCAACGGTTTCTGTCCCTGATGTTGGTGGGATTAAACCATGTCCCAATCTCCCTCCATATCGACTGGCGCCGAGAATCATTGATCAGACTGAAATGTTTCTCAGCAGAAAATAGAACGTGACTCTTTTGATGAGATGTCCAGTCTTTGTGTTCTTGACACCACTGATAACGGGGCTGCTATTGAAGGTATGCAGTGTTCAGGAGGACGAGAGAATAGGTCACATTATGCAGACGTCAGGCCACATTAAACACCACCGTACCTGTCGTCCGCAGCTGTTGAGCAATGTTGTTCGATGCTGGTACCAGTCGTTTTTGCCTGTAGAACTATATACCGGTTATTACTTGCCGTTGTTTTCCTCGGCCGAATACCACCAACTATTCTTATACATGTACCTGTCATTTAGAAGGCTTTCCAAACTCTTGAAACGACACTTTTGTCAATTCCAAACTCTTGTGCAACACTCGTCAAGCTACGCCCCTTTACGAGTTTGACGATAGTTCTACCACGCGTAAGGCATCCTGATGGTTTCTTGTAGCCATTATTAATGTACAATTTCCCTTTTACTTAAAGGAAAATTTCTGCAAATGCGTTTTTCCTCCATCTTTTTAAGTTGCCTTGGCACTGAGCGTTTGCTTTTCATGACATCCCCTCTGATGTCATAATGCTGATATTTTCATATACATCATTTTTCTAATGAATTTTCACTGTACTGGTCGTAAAAAGCCCTATTCAACAATTTCATGATTGTATGCTTAAAAAGGCATTTGTGACTAAGTTTTAAGCGCGTATATATATATATCACGTTCGTAACAATATACTTTCTATAACAAAAAAAAAATTGACGCATCAAGAAGAAGTTGCTCTATTGGAATGAAATTGCTTATGCAAAGACATTGGGGCAGAACATGGAAATGATTAAACTTTGGTGTCGAAGGAATAATGAGAGCTCCAGCGCATCAGAGCTGCGCATTCAGCATGTGTATATAAGGAGCATTTCTGAATTGGATGGTCAAAATTTCGGTTACATTTCGACTGCATATATCTTACGTCGGCTGTAACAATACTTCACCGAAGTATTCATGCACATTACTTAAAGGTTTCAGAGTTTGAAAGAGGTCGTGCTATCGCAAGGAAAGCTAGCAAGAGTGGGTCAAAAACAGCAGATATCAGCGTCAGACGGTAGCGGTCGACCGAGAACCACAACATAACTGGAAGACAGAGTGATTGTCAGAGCAGCTATCACAGCACCGGATTAGTCGTTATCAACTACCCACTGTGTGGCCTGTATACATATGTCCAACATGACCCTCAACAGACGACTGAGAGAGCAGAATTTATGCTCGTGCCTAAGATTATGTCGCTTACCATTCATGTCTGTAAGCCGTCAAGTCCAATTACAGTGGTGTCGAGCTCGATCAACCTGGAACTGCGCTGATTAGGAATGTATAGTTTTTAGATTTGAGTTCCGTTACCATCTGTGTCCTAACGGCAACCGCAGACGTGTCTGGATACGTCCAGGGCAGCGTAGGGATCCTGCCCTTACTATTGCCCGCCACACAGGCCAATAACAGAGCATTATGATCTGTGATGCCATCTTTGATAGCTGGACCCCTTTGGTAGTCATTTCTGACACACTAATAGCACAGCTGGAAGTAGAAGACATTCCGGTTGTGTTACCGTTCCTTTTGAGACATCCAGGACGTATTTTTCAACAAGATAATAATACATGGCACGAGTTACTATGAATTGTCTGCAAGCTTTCCCTGCACTTCCTTGGCCAGCTATGTCACCTGTTAGCCAACAACTGGAGAGAATGGCACGAAATTCCACAGGACACTATCCGGGAACTTTATCAGTCTATGCTTCACCGGATGACAGCTTGCATCCAGGCCAGAGGTGGATCGAAACTTTATTGACTTCCTCCCTTAGCAACGATAAGACTTTGAAGTAAATCAGTCATTTGTCCTGAATTTATAATCGTTTGTTTTTCTATGTATGTTCTGCACACTTTACAATTTTTATTGCAATCAGATAAACGTGAGATGTGTATACAAACGATTATATACAAACGATATATACAAACATGAGATGTCGCTTCTCTTCGGAAAAGAGACATATAAAGGAAAAGAGAAATTTACAGATATGTCATCAGTCAATCAAGGAAAGTTTAAGCAAAGACCCCTTCACCTTGCCAGTGTGTTTTACGACCATTATGGCAACTTGGCGACTTTGGCGACAAATCGAAAATACCAGAAAGTGGTACAATTATAGCGAAAAATCGATTGGGAAGAAAGTTATGGACTTTCTCGGAATTTTCCGTGTGACGTTACATCTAGCCAGAACATATATAAATACGCCGAAAGCCTCAGTCAGTGAGTGAGTCTGCTTACGAAATCTGTTTCTGGAGTTTTCTTTTGAGGATCGATCGGGGAATCGAAGTGGTTGGCATTAGATCTACCTAGGTTCTGCCGGGGGAGTAGCGTGTCGGAGCTTTGTCCGTAGTGTGAACTAGTAAGCTGGTGAGCTGAACGTTGATGATATAATTGTGACTATAATTACCAGTGTTGCTTTGTTCCTGTATTTGTGTCACTTCACTAATATGTAGAGGCGCTGTGTTTACAGATTGTTATTACTGGTACGGCTACCTGTGTGTGGTATCGTGTATATATATATATATACGTCGTACACACACACACACACACACACACACACACACACACACACATGTGTGTGTGTGTACGACGTATATATATATATACATCGATACCACACACAGGTAGCCAAATAGTAATAACACCTGTAAAACATAGCCTCTACATAATAGTGAAGACACAAATTACAGGAACAGCAACACTGGTAATTATAGCTCACAATTATATCATCAACGTTCAGCTCTACCAGCTTACTAGTTCACACTACGGACAAAGCTCCACACGCTACTCCCGGCAACCCCAGGTAGATCTAATGCCAACCACTTGATTCCCTGATCATCCTCAAAAGAAAACTCCAGAAACAGATTCTCAAGCAGACCTACCACTGACTGAGGCTTCTCAAGTGCATTTATATATGTTCCTGGCTAGATGTAAATGTCATGACGGAAAATCCAGAAAGTCCATAACTTTCTTCCCAACTGATTTTTTCAAGAAAGTAATTGTCCATGGCGGCTACGGAAAGTTTTGGCAGCCGGGCCATGAAGCAGGAAAGCTTGGCAGACAATCTACAGTAACCGTGCCATGTATTATCTTGTTGAAAAATACGCCCTGGATGTCCTGCATGAACGGTAACACAACCGAATGTCTTCTACTCAGCTAAAGCATAGTGTGTCAGGAAATGACTACCAAAGGGTCCAGTTATCAATGATGGCATCACAGATCATACGTTTCGTTATTGGCCCCGTGTGGCGGGTACGGTAAGGGCAGGATCCCTACGCCCCTGACGTATCCAGCAGATACGTCTGCGTGCTGCTGTTAGGACACAGATGTAACGAACTCAAAATCTAAAACTATACATTCCTTCTTAATCAGCGCAGTTCCAGGTTGATCGAGCCTGACACCACTGTAATTGACTTGACGGCCATAGACATGAATGGTAAGCGACATAATCTTGTGCACGAGCATAAATTTGGGTTTCAGTCGTCTGTTGAGGTCATGTTGACATATGCATACAGGCCACACGTGGGTAAGTTGGAGGTTCCATTTAATCTGCGCTGTGATAGCTACCTGACAATCACTCTGTCTTCCAGCAAGGTGGTTCTCGGTCGACCGCCGTCTGACGCTGATATTCGCTAGTTTTGACCTAATTTCAAGAAGGCTTTCCTGGCAGTGATAGCACGACTCTTTCAAACTCTGGAAACCTTTGGTAATGTGAATACCGGTGAAGTACTGTTGTTGTTTCGACGTAAGATATATGCAGTCGAAATGAACTGAAATTTTAACGAATTCAATCTAGAAATGTTCTTATATGATATGTTGGAATGCGTAGCCTTGATGCTGGAGCCTCTATTATTCCTTCTGGATACTCAAAGTTTAATTCATTCTAAGTTCTCAAATTCTTCCAATGTCTTTGTATAAGCACGCATTCCAATAGAGCAACTCTTTCCTTTATGCGCCAATTTTTTTTGTTATAGAAAGTATGGCTGTTACCAATGGCAGGCAGGGCGCGCGCAAGGGCACCGCGAAATTAGCCAGGCTTTTACTGCGCGGCGGTACAGCCGATGGCGCGGTATTGCATGTATACTGTGAGGGCGAAAGTAAAATGCCGCGCGTACCAGCATGGCGAAAAATGGCTGCAGAAATTTTCTTGGCAAGTGAAATTAGCTGGCTACGGGCGCGGCAGTTCTTACCAGATGCTTTATCTTACTGCCAAACGCGCGTAGCTAATGGTGCTGCAGCGCAGCTACCGTGCTGCCGCAGCCGTTTTCTACGGCGGTGCGCGTAAGGGCAGCGTAACAAAGA